>APFE031421355.1:227698-326801 GCA_000404065.3 Pinus taeda | reverse complement strand
CTGCAAGAGAGATCTTGCAACGGAGTTTGAGATGAAGGACATTGGCTTGATGCATTACTTTTTGGGTTTGGAGGTGTGGCAGGAGGAGGGGCATTTCTTCCTGGGGCAGGGGAAGTATATTGTGCACATCCTTAGCAGATTCCACATGGAGGATGTAGACCCATGTCGACACCGATGATTACCAACTGGAAGAAGCTTCATGCTTCGGATTCCGAGTTGGTGGATCCCACATTGTACAGGCAGCTGATTGGTTCCTTGATGTATTTGGTCAACAGTAGACCAGATATCTGTTTTGCAGTCAACACGATGAGTCAGTTTATGTGTGAGCCTAGGAAGGTTCACTGGGTGGCTGCAAAACACATTTTGCGGTACTTGCAGGGGACAGTGGATTATGGTCTGGACTACAGGCAGGGAGATGGAGTGAGATTGGTAGGATACACTGATTCTGATTGGGCAGGTTGTGCTTCTGATAGGAAGAGCACTTCAGGGTGTTGTTTTGGGTTGGGTTCAGCAGTAGTGTCATGGTTCAGCCGGAAGCAGCAGTCAGTAGCACTGAGTTCAGCAGAAGCAGAGTATATGGCAGCCAGTCTAGCTAGTTGTGAGGCCATCTGGCTTCGCAAGATGTTGTTTGGCTTATTTGGGCAGCCGTTGAGACCTTCAGTGATCTACTGTGATAATCAGGGTTGCATTAAACTCACGGAGAATCCAGTATTTCATGACAGGTCAAAGCATATCGGGATCAAATATCATTTCATCAGAGACTATGTTCAGAAGGGAGCTGTGAAGCTTGAGTATATTTCCACTGATGAGCAGGTAGCAGACATTCTTACCAAAGCCTTACCACGGGGCAAGCATGTTTACTTCAGAGACAAAGATGGGTGTGGTGAGGAACACCTTCCTCGGTAAGAGGGAGTGTTGAAATTTGGTACCGGAGGACAGGTGGTTCCCTTAGGCTTTGATCTTTGGCCTAGGGAAAAGTGTCCAAAAGATTTTAATTTTTCTCCTAAAGTGACTTTATAATTTTTATAAAGTTAAAATCTAATTTAAAAGTGACTTTAAGTGATAAAGTTACTAAGTCTAATTTTAAAGTGACTTTTATAAAGTCAATGAAAAATTAGAAAGGAAAAGTGACTTTGGAAATAAATGACTAAGTGGGTCTTTATTAAAGTGGGGTGAATTAAAAAATAGAAAGTGAGATTTAAATGTGCATTTAATCTCAGCCATTGATCTAAATCTATTTCAGCCATTGGATTTAGAGATCACCAAAAAGTCACTTGGATCACCCAAAAGTCACTTGGAGTTATATTAAAGGAGGAAAAGGAGGAAAAGATCATTCATTCTTTCATGAGCAGATTGGGAGAAGGAGAACAAGAGAGCAAGGGAGATTTCTGGACAAGAAGGAGAAAGAGGCAGCAGTTTGGCACACATACCAGCGGAGTAACAACAACGAAGTTTCAGCAGGGTAGTTTTTCAGCAAGGCTGAGATAAGTTGTAAAAGTTTGCTTGCTGATTTTTGCTGAATATTTTCTTGCTGTAAAAAGGTTTTTTTTAGAAATAAAGAAGAGCTCTCAAACTGGTTTTCCCCAAGAGTTGTAGGGGGTTTTTTCAGGGTCACGTTGACCAAAAATATCAGTGTTTTAATGTGTTTTAATGGCTATTTATTACTGTTGATTTTTCTTTCTGCAATTTCCAGCATTTTGTAAATTTTCCAGAATTTGTGTTTTCAGCAAATTTATTTTTTCCAGCCTGTTGAATGTATGTTTATGGGAAAGGGCATTTAATTACATGGGAGAAATAAGGAGAAACTGAAAACCGGGGTGGGAAAACAGAAATTTTAACATCCATCTTGTCCCGAACACCCTATCTGGGGAAATAATTTCCTTAATATCTGGTTAGTAGGCAATTTTGTATTTCCCTGAGAAGTTTGTCCTGATTAGAATTTTGCTTTTAAATTAATCCAGAGAATTGTTCTGGAAATATATTCTAATGTTTCAAATGTTCAATAATGCAGAATGTGGTTTTGTAATTTTTTGGGTGTCCAAGGTTGTTAATTGTAAAACAAATGCACATCCCTTGTTAGCCTCAGTAAAAAATTGCAAGTACGAAAAAATAAAATGTGTTTCTTATTATTTTCAGTTTGTAAATAAAAGCACCACTTGTGATGAGGAGAGTTTTTTTTACAATATCTTAGAGCTTGAAGTTCCATGTTGCATGCAATATATATATATATATATATATATATATTGAGGTTCCTATAGAATCTCTCTCTCCTCTTCTCTCTCCCATCTTCTCTATATATATATATATAGTGACTTTGACAGCATAAGATACGTCACTCATAGCATGCAACCTGCCAATAGAGATTCTTATAAGAACCCTCATATATATATAGCGTCCCTCATAGCATGGCAAACCTAAAGCCAAGAGATTCTACAAGAACTCAATATAATATATATATATTATATATATATATGGGAACGCTAGCCAAAGAGATTCTAATAAGAAACCTCAAATTCTTTGGCTAGGTTGCCAAATGCAACCTAGCAAAGAAGATTTTCGAGATTCTTATAGAATCTCTTTGCTAGGTTGCCATATGCAACCTAGCCCTAGGTTGCCATATGCAACCTAGCCAAAGAGATTCTATAAGAATCTCGAATCTCTTTGGCTAGGTTGCCATATATATATATTGAGGTTCTTATAGAATCTCTTTGGCTAGGTTGCCATGCTATGAGGGACGTATCTATGCTGTCAAAGTCACCCAGGCTTGCACCTGGCCTCATCTTCACCCACTTGTGGGGGTTTCGAACTCAGGTCTCCATGTTAATATAAGCACAATCACCTTGTTGCTTCCTACTAGACCACACTTCCGGTGGCAGCATGTCATATTATATTTAATTTAATGAATATAACAATGTTTCTGTATTACAATTTAAAGTAGTTTCTATGCCTGGAAGATTTTATGATTGCTTTTGCCTCGCCTTTCCTAGTTTCTTTAGTCACTTTCATTGTTCAGTGAACATATTTTGTAATTATCATGCAGGTGAATGTTGTTGGCAAGATAGCATTGTTTATCTATTTCTCTAGCATTGTTGCATGTTAATATATTCCCTTGCTTCTGAAAAACAGTTCAGGAATCAGAACTGTCTATCAGCTGTAGTTGGTTAATGTGTGTGAATGGTTTGATATACGATGTGCAGCTCCTAGGGTTTTGGGTCCAGTTCAGCATAATGTTGAAGGAACCTTGGTTGAAAGCAATGCAAGTGAAGACATTTGCTTTGGACAAACGAAAGTGAAGCTTACAAAAGCTGAAAGAAGAAAAGAGTTAAAGCAAGCAAAACGGCAGGCCAAGATACAAGCAAAAGCAGAAAGCCAATTCAGCAAAGAAAGCAAAGCACCAAAGTCAGCAGTGCTGGTATTTTAATTTTCTTTGGAGTAAATTTAGGTCATAAATAAGTTTATGCAGAATTTTGGTAAGCGTAGTTTTTAGAATAATTGGTTCCAAAACTTTGACAAAGATACACAACTTTCTGCAGATGTTTTTTTATGCTTGATCTGTAGCATGGTGGCAATAAGTTTCAGTTCTGCTATCCAGTTCACATCTATTGTTTAATTGAGGGCTCATGTAAGCTTGAACAATCTCCTAGAAATGTTATTATAGGTGGTTGGAAACTGGAGCTAACTATATCTTCTTAAAGCATCTTTATATAATGAATTTAGGTAGCATAATACGTATTTGATTGGTGACCCAGTTTAGGTAGCAGCTCAGGAGTCAGAACATAGAAGAGCACGACCTATTTATTTGTGTGGAATTTGATGCAGTGGGTATTACAAGTGTTTAATAAGTTATGGTCTGTCAGTGCAATCAAGTTCATTGAAAATGTTGATGAGGTTTTATTTGTAAATGAGTACATGTTGATTCACACTCCTTTGAACCGGTAATGCTTCTCATCTTTAAACAGAATCTATGCTGCAGTTTAACGAGTCAAATAGAACTACTAGAATACACATTATTCCCAGACGTTGTGGGTTTGGAGAGTCCATGTTCTTTCATTTATATTAGCATCAATCCCTTATTCAGTGATGCCAATTTTGGGATTCATATCAGCAATTTTGGAGTACGATAATGTATGGATGCATTTGAAGTATAATAATTTTAATAAACTACACACCAACCTTGTTTACTGATATGTCTCACTTTCTATAAATTTTCCCATCCAAAACATGTCATATCGACTCCTTAACCCAGAATGAGGTGTATTTAGATTATAGATGCAAATATGCCCATGATCAAGCAATGTTCCACCAGGGAGACGCGGGTGCGGGGAGATGCACAATTTCCCATCCAAAACATGTCATATCGACTCCTTAACCCAGAATGAGGTGTATTTAGATTATAGATGCAAATATGCCCATGATCAAGCAATGTTCCACTAGGGAGACGTGGGTGCGGGGAGATGCACAAAGGGGATGTGTGGGGAGTACCCTCAAATTTTAGGGAAATTTGGGGGGAAGGGGGGACGTCGGGGTATATACTTTTTTTTCCTTTTTAATATATATATTATATATATAGAGAGAGAGAGAGAGAGAGAGAGAGAGAGAGAGATTCTATAATGAAAGCATAAATACACAATAATACATACATATTTGAATTAAATAATGAAATACATTGATCCATACTCATCATCCTTACTAATACATACATGATTCATCCATCGACCACAAGATTCAATAATGAAATACTCTGATCCATATTCATTATTCATTATTCACCATTCTATAATCTACTTTGATTTAAAAATTAAATTCATCATTCTAGATTCTAAATTGATTTAAAATTTAAATTCATCATTCATCATTCTAGAATCTAATTAGTACTAAGAAAAATAGACTATGATAGATACTGAAATCTAAAGTCTGGAATAGTAAATTGATATAGCTAAAGCTCAAAACCAGTGGAGTGATGAGTCTAAAAGTCACTCTAAAGTACACAGAGGGCTTGGTGCTCTTGATTAAATAGTAAAACACTAATTCCATACCCTTGTACATGACAAAATGCAATGGAAACATTGCAATCCATTGAATTTTGAATTCCTGAAAAACTGTTAAGTTTGCTGGATTTTGAGTGACATCTAAAATTCTACTTTCTCCATATGAAATCTAATGAGGTCAGAACCACTCTCAAACACCTCGAGTCATTTCATGGTAATGTTAAAAATTTAAGTAAAAGTGACATTCTCCTTTATCTTTCATTACCATAAAAGGATGAAAATGAAAGATAAAGGAGAATGTCACTTTTACTTTAAGAATTTAATATTACCATGAATTGCATAGCATTAGTAGGGAAATATGGTCAAATACTAGGTTTTTCCTATCATAAATCATTGTTTACAAGCAAATTTAAGGGGGGATGCATAGCCCATTTTGAGTGGGGGCGCCCAGGCGTCCCCGTTTTGGGGAGTCATGTCCCCCACACTGGGGAAACGTCCCCCTTTGCGTCTCCCCGCAGATCCCCAAAAGGAGGAAGTGGGGAAACGTTTCCCCAGATGTCCCCCCGTCCCAGGTGCGTGGGGTGCACGCTCCCGACCCTGGGGGATGCGTCCCCGTGGAACGCTGTGATCAAGTACCAAGAATTGGGTCTTCATAGAATATGCACCATAATCCAAAGTTCTTAGCAGAAAAAAACTATTACATATAGAAAAACGGTCATTGTCCATAATAATGCTAGGGATTTTTTTTTAACAATTTTTTTTTTTTGGTTGTATCTGTCAAGGAAATTGTGAGCCATGCATGAGTGATGGTTCTGCTCACTGCAAAGTGACACACAGTTATAGAAATTGCAAGTTTCAGCCCCTGCATCTGAGAAAAAAGGTAACAACCCCAAATTCTGACTGATGAGAATACTTAAATATGACCTGTTACCTACCATTTACCATGTGGGCAAAAGTTCCACATCTGTCGGCATCCTGGGAGGTATCATCCATCATGGAGGGCAAGGTTTTGTGTTGTGTACAAAATGTTAAATTATTGTCTTGGATTGTCTGCTTCTGATTTCAAACCAGTTGAACTGAAAGGAGTCAACATAAGAGTGTAGAAAGGACAAATGAAGAAACTTTGCTACTTCTACAAGCTGTTTTTCTCCATGATGATGATTGGAAATGTGTTGCTTGCACAATATGGTACCAAAAGTGAGGCTGATTGTGTTTCCAGATTCATACAACTTTCTTTTGGAAAGCAATATATTGACAACATCAGCAATGAAGGCAGTGACGACAGATCTAGTAATGTTACCGGTGAAAATAAAGTAATCAAACAAATTTCCAGTCCAAAGGACGGTAGCACCCAAGAACAGCAGGACCATGTTAGTAACCTAGTTTTAAAAACCGGAACCGGTCCACCTAATAAACCGGGTTTCAAACCAGAACCGGTCAAACTGGGACTAGTTAGATCTCAATGAACCAGTTTTAAAAAAACCCGTGAAATAATTAATTTTTAATGAAAAAAACTATTTTTAAGATTTAAAGCCATGATTCCAAACCAATAGACACAAAATATGCAAAGTTTACTCATATATATACCATGTAAAGGTGAATATATCAAAATGGCACCAAGTGCAATACATATCAGCAACAAAATATATAATCAATGAGGCTCTAAATGGCCTATAGACTCCAGAAACAAAGCCTACAAGCTATGGGACCATTGGCCTACTACAAGTCTACATATAAGATATTACTGATCAACATCATCATTTGAAAGTTGAAACTTCTCATCATGATCAAACTCAGTTGGTTGAGTCTCGACTCTTAAACTTTGCAACTGCTTGAGTCACAAACTTCTGTGTTGATTCAGTGACTTAAGTCTCAAACTTCCGAAGGTATTCTGCTGTAATATGCCCTATTACTTCATTTGGTGCTCCACATGGCTTTACACGACCTCCTATCTGTAGCGAACAAAGTTCCTACTTAAGTCAAATACTCCAAAATACTTGGAATATGTAGATCTCCATTGAGGATACACGAATATATATTAAAATTTATGAATAAGAATGATCATACAATTAAGGGTCCTGTATATATAGCCAGGTAAGTACCCTTTCACGAGCGATCATGTCTGTAAAGACATGCCTCTTCCCTACTAATTATTAGTTAATTAATCATTGTCTATGTCTATTATTATTTATATTATTTATATATATTTTATTCATAACATTGCCTTCCCCTTCAAAAAGCTTTGTCCTCAAAGCTTGCTGATGAAAATGCTTGATCTCTTTCTCTGTTCCGAATGTCTTCTCGTCTCGGAGCTGTCATCTTCATTGATACAATTTGATATGATCCTTTGAGAGATAAGAAAAATTGTCAGACTGAAAATGTATCTAGCCATCCTAATCTTCTGTGGAATATTTTGATCACTGAAAATTTGTAATGAACTGTCATCATAGGATTGGATTGAACTTACTTCAATATTCTTTGGAACATCAGTTTATTGTTTCTGTTCTGAATGGTACAAATACATAGCTTGATTAAGTTGTCTAATCTCGTGATTCAAATGTCGATAGGAAACTTTTCTGGTTTGACTTTCCCTTATTAGAAGTGTGGCAATTTTTTGATTTTTTTTTTTCTGGTGAAGATGTTGTTGAGTTGGTTATAGATCCTTCACTTGGGATGTTCATCGTTTGAACTGCAACATCTAAGCGTGTATTTTCTTCAACTTGCTTGTCTTCTTCTTGAGTTGTGGCATTCACTAGATCGAAATCTGTTCCCTTATCTTCAATCTGGACTGTTACAACTGGAGACATCGATACTTCTCGAGTAAGTTGTTCTAACTTGTCTTTTAGTGACTTTTTGTCACTTTTAAGCTTCTTTATTTGCATAAGAATTCTTTGATTATGATTGCATAGACGTGAAAGTTCTTTTTTTTTTTGAATTATTGACTTTAGTCTTAATATACTTCTCTTCATCTTTTAAACTTGTGATTTGTTCTAATAAATTTTTATTAAGGTTTTTTAAATGTAAATTTTTCTCTTCTTGTTCGGATAGGTGCTTCTTGATGAATGGGCATTTATCTTGTATTTTGGATTCCATTTTCTTCATTTCCTTATTAAAATCTGTATGTTGTTGCCCAACTGTTGCCATTAATTGTTTCATATCTCTTGCTAATGATTGTTTTTCTGTGTTACTTGGACATTCAACTAAAGTAAAAGTTTTGTAACATTTTGTGCAGACGATGTTTTGATTTCTGAATGACTCTTGACAATTAGGACACGCTTCTGAACAAAAAGGACATATTGAAAAGAAATCCATGTTTTTCTTCAAAACTTTATTATTCCTTCGCACTTTAGTATTAATCCTTAACGAATTCCGCCATTTCGATTTTTGACTACCTCTCTCTTCCTTTTTTTTTTGTCTAAATAATATAATATAATAATATTTATATATATAATTATATAATTAACTATATAAGAATTTATATAATTAATTAACCTATTTAATTAGATAATTTGGTCACTATATCCTTAATCAAGACTTATATATAAACTGCATATCACAACATGGTTAATTAAGTCACGAAATCACAATGGAACATATGGAAGAAAATTGGGTCACGATGGAATGAAATGGAATGACGTGAAGAGGAGCACATGATAATTAAGTCACGGTGAATGGTTTTGATTCCCGACAACCTATTTTGACTGACGACTTGACAGGTTTGGCGACAGGGAGCAAGAATTAGTTGGCGGCAATGTTGGGTGACAGGGTTTGTAGCGTGTTGTCGGGGATGGCAAGAGGACAACAGAACAGAGCGTGAGAACAGACGAGAATGAACGACGACATAGGGAAACTGGGAGATCGATAGCTGGATTGGTGGTTTGAAGCAGAGCGTACGGTTTGATGCGGCTGCGTTGGTGGTTGTGTTTCGTGTTGGTAGACTCGATGAGGAGATGATAGTTGGATAGAGGAATGCAGCGAGGGCAACAACTAGTGTGTAGTTGGAGTGAGGAAGTTTAGCAGTTACAATTGACTTTAGCTGCTAGTCAATGGTTGTTGGGCTGCTGTGTGGCCAGCTGAAAGGGTGCTAGTCGAAGCAACGACAGTGGTTCGATAGTTTTGTTATGGCCAGGTGGGGTTTGTGCAAGTAGTGGATAGCATGGTCGAGGCATCGCTTGTGGTGGGGGCTGGTAAGAGGCGCAGTAGCTCGAGGTGGGTTGACGGATGACGCTCCAAGTTAGACGACTCTCACTATTCCAATGTAGTTAGTTGGAGCCGACGACTTTTGGATTGCGGCCTGTCGGCTGCATTTGTCCCCTTTTTTGTTAATATTTTTTTGACTTTTTTTTTTCTTTGAATATAATTTTTTTATATATTCGTTATTTGTTATATATATATATATATATATATCTTTTTTTTTGACTTTATATTTCAATATATATATATATATATATATATATATATATATATATATATATATATATATATATATATATGTAATTTTTTTTAATGTGCTTTATTTTTAATCTTTTATTAATTAAATGGCCAAAGGCCTAAATGGCGATATGGAGAAACCCCAAATTCTTCTAGCGAAATGCTTCAATGACAATGATGTTAATGATCAAAGACCTGGATCAGAGAACGTCGTTCTGTGCAGCTTTTAAGCAACCAAAGGATTGAATGGTTGTGATGCCAAATGTAGCGAACAAAGTTCCTACTTAAGTTAAGTACTCCAGAAGACTTGGAATATGTAGATCTCCATTGAGGATACAAGAATTTATATTAAAAAGAATGATCATACAATTGAAAGTGAGGGTCCTGTATATATAGCCAGGTAAGTACCCTTTCACGAGCGGTCATGTCTGTAGAGACATGCCTCTTCCCTACTAATTATTAGTTATTAATCGTTGTTTATGCCTATTTTTATTTATATTATTTATATATTTTTTATTCATAGCACTATCCCAACCAAGTGTTGCTTGAACCTGTTAATACCCCCCCTTCAATAGATTTTTGGCAATATTTGTAGATCATTTTTCCATCAATCATATCACAATGAGCCCGTGCAGTATCCTTGGCTTTTGGAGGCATGGTGGCTACTACTTAGCTCAAACTCTCTGTTGTTCCACTACTCTAGCAAAAAATCAACACCCTCCAAGCTCACAAAAACTCTAAATGAGATGTGTGAGGCAAATGAGACGGGAGACCTCCTTTTATTGGTTTGGAGGGGTTCTTTTTGGAGGGAAACAACCCTTATTTTCCCTCCAAACCACCTCACAAGCCTCCAAGAATGCCTTTGGTGGGTCCGCGGCCAACCTGGCAATGAACCGACCGATTTATCTAGAAAAGGGTGAATGAGGCTATTGACTAGGTTTTTTGACCCATTCGGTTGGTTTGGCCAATGAACCGGTCGGTTTGGCCATTGAATCGGTCGGTTTGACCGGTTTCCGGTTTAGACCGACCAATTTTTAAAACTGTGGTTAATAATGATGATAAACATACTATGGATGATGTATTAGGCCCTCCTCTTCAAACGGAGGGACCTTACACCACTTGTTGATGGGCCAGTTACCCTTCCTGTTTGCCATGGTTGTTTCCCATGTTGCAACAACTGTAGAACATGCAGCTATTGCAGCTTTGAATGAAGAGGATCCTTTTGCAAGCCAGCTGACAAGTACTTAAAAGGTCAAGTGCCCAAATTAGAAAAATGGCACTGGAGCAAGTAGGGTTTGTAAAAGATTTTGAAATGGAGGATAGTGAGAGAATCCCATGCAGAAACTGATCAAAATATAGAGGATGGTAATTTCCTTGAAGATATGCAACTATCCAATAATGCCGTTAGGTCACTAAATGCTTTTTCAACAGGAGCATCCATTTCTTGTATTATTTCGAGGATGATATTAGCTCTTGCAAAATATATCAACGCTTGGACCACAAATTTGTCAGGAAACTCCATACTACAATGAGGTATACTGAATTGGTCGTGGTTTGGCTAATTGTACATTAATCAAGGAGTTTTACGTGGCTGATTAAATGTGTTAAAATATCAGCTCAAAAGTCCACAGATGCACCTAGACTTGGTATGAACCACAACCCTTATCATTTGTCTCAGAACTGTAACAAAATTACGTCTTAGCCTGAGAAGAATAGATCCTCCAGGCATCTGTTTACAAGTTGTAAGGCCGAAGTTTGCAGTAAAGAGGGTCTCTCACTTAAAAGCAAGGACGACATGCACAAATATGCAGAGTATGGTGATATGTATAAGTGCACAAGATGCAAAAACATGCTAACTTGGTTGACTTGTGATTTAGGAGTTTTGAATATGTCAATGGTGTTGGAAAAGTAACTAGGTTCGGTCTTCATATTTGTCTTTGTACTCATGTCATTATGTATATCTTATGTAACAAGCAAAAGAAGAAAGAAAAATTGTTGTTTTCAAGCATGGGTTTCATGCTTCTTTTGATTGGTCAACTAGGTTAAGCATGTTCTTCATGCTTCTAGGGTTTGACATGTCATAAGAATAATTGTCACGAGTCAAGAGAGTCAATATCAATTGTATAAGACCCATTTGGGCAAGTTGTAACATGTAAAAGAATTTATTTTTGACTCTAGAAAGTCAAGAATACCTCCAAGACCAAGTCGGCTCAAGTCAAGAACAAGTCCGCTTGGAAGAGGCCTATTTGACCACATGTGAAGGGTATATAAAGGAGATGAATTTGGTTCATTTGAAGACTCTTTTGCAGTTTGATTTGAAGTAAGACAAGAAGACAATTCAAGAGAGAAAGTCAAGAAAGAAGAAGCAAATCAAGATGAAAGAAGAAGATTAATCTTTTCTACTCATTTCGGCACACTCGTGCAAGTAAATCTAGGGTTTTTGCAGTTGCTGAGGGCCAAAAGTTGCAGGTCAAATTGTAGACCTAAATTACAAGATCAAAACTTTGATTGAGGCAGATTTTGGAGATTTTGACCTCCATTAACTTTGGAAGACCTTGACTTGTTTGGAAGAGATCATTTGGAGGGCTGACTTGGTGCTTGGAGGAGGTTTGACTTTAGTCTTGGGTCTTGAAGGTCTCATTTTGATCTGATTCTATAAGAATAGGATTGTTTGGGTTTTCCCCAGTTGTGGGGTTTTGCCTTGGCGTGGAGCCTGTATCTTGTGTTCTTTGTGTTTCATGATCTTCATGTTTTGATAATTGCTTGATGAAGAAGTAGAACAAAATAATAAAATGCCAACTAATATCACAAGTAATTATCAAGTCATGAGAATCAACATTAAACTACAACTACCTTGATTTTTCCAACAAATGGAATGTATTTGAAGGGCATACCTATAAAGAATAGTTGATTCGACCACTTCTTTTGAATCTTTGTAAGGCCACACTCCATTTGGGAGGCCCTGTGTCCACTTTTGAGAAGAGTTAGGGATGCTTGCAGATTGAACTTACATGATTAATGAAGGAGCACACCCTTGGAAAGATTTTGAAGGCTGAGTGGTCAGTTTGGGGGCCTATTGGCCCACCTTGGAGGACATTTTGGATTCAGTTTGCATGACTTATGGAGCAAGCAATTTTGAAGGGCCTTTGGGGGATGGAGTTTGGACATTGCGTGACAAAGATCCAACTACCCCTCATTTATGGAGATGGGGTTACATTTGTGCGCTAATGCCCATTAATTTTTTTACATGTGGCTTAAACAACCCCTTCTTGTTGTATTTTGATTAGTTAATTATAGAAGAGGCTTTTTACCCCTCCATAGGCTAGAATAGGGTTTCTCATCTTAAAAATTAATATTTTAATTGTAAAGGAAGTTGTGCACCTCCTCTGTAAATACAGGTGCACTTCCTCCCTGTTTCTCATTGTGGGATTGGGGGTGAAATTGCTTAGCAAGTCCAAAATTTTTGAAATTTTCTCTTGTTTCTTAATTTTGTCATGGAGGAATAAGTAGAGTGACCTCTTGGGGGATTTTGTTGATGTTGACGGTTCTCTCTTCTTGATGGATATTAGTAGATTTGATTGTTGATGTGGATAGACTTCTTTTCATGGATGAATATTGGTGAACTTTGAAGATATGTGAAATTCGATGGGAGTTATCTTCTTCCAATCTTGTTTATTGTCGATGAATAAGGGTTATGAAGTATTCACCATAGTTTTGCTAGTATTTTTATCTCCTTATTATTCTAGAATAAGTTTTTTCATTAAGTTCTCTTGAGGTGACGTAAGTTAAGTTCCCTCCCTTATTTATCCTTGAAAATTGTAAGGCACCTAGCCCATGCCTCTTGAGTACACAAGTTAGTTTGCCCTAGTCCTTGAAGCTAAATTTGCTCCAATCCTCTTTGAACCTATCGTCAAGCTCTCTTGAGATAACCTAAGCTAAGCCTGCTCCCTTATCACATCTTTGAATATTGAAGGTTGCTAGGGTTGGAGATCTGAGCGACACAAGTTAGTCTCCCTCAATTCTTTGAACCCACATCTCCTTACTCTCTGGGTTTGTTGCTTTGTGACCCCATATGCCCCAAAGAATATATATTGACAAGTTGAGGCACTAATATTCTATCCTCTATCAATTTATTTCCTTTAAAATCATTTGTTGGAATTACTCTCCAAGATTACTTGGTAATCCCTGGATTGTGTGTTTGAGGAGCTTTCCTTTCAACTAAAATTCTTGAATTACCAAACCTCAGAAATCCTATCATAGGGAGGAACTCTCTTGAGTCAAAGGAGAGCTGGCTAGAAGCGAGAAGAGGGTTGGTGAGGTGACATTGGCCAGGTTTCACACCTAAGCTTTTGGACTTTATCTCAAGAAGTGTGAGATTTTGTTGTAACATGACTAACAAATACTTGGGCAATATGAAGGAACCTCACTGTGGAATCCTATGCTAAATGTGTTACATAACCATACCTTGCTTCTGAGTAATGGGGCAATGAATGGTCTAGATCATCAACAATATTCTCTAATCTTGATCTCAAGCGGATTTGCTGTCCCTCGAAGTCACAATATGTAATGTGTCTTATGTTCTATTCCAGCCTCCAGGGGAGTTACTCTTGGCCAAAGAGTGGTGTTTTTATGTTTCGTAAGAGGGTGTGTGAGTGCTACTAATAAAGTGGCTCGTGGTCCTTGATTCAGGGGTGGCAGTGCTAAAGTTTGGATTGACATTCCCTTTTATAAGGGGAAACATTGGCTCAAGTGGATATTCTTTCCTTCGAAGTTGTAATGTCTAATATGTCTCATGTTCTATTCCTCGGAGGTTTGTTGATGAAAATAAGGTGTGGCGTTTCTATACTTTGTAGCAGTAGGTGTGTGAGTGTGTGCTGGTATTAAAGTGGCTCTTGGTCTGGATTGGTGGTTGGCATTACTAAACCTTAAATTTATGTTCCCATTAATAAGAGGGAGCATTGGCTCAAGTGGATGTGCTGTCCTACTAAGTCACAAGGTCTAATGCATTTCATGTTCTATTCCTACAAGGTCTCTAGACCAAAAGAGGGTGTGGTCCTTCTATCCCCACTAGGAATGTTGGCCCAAGTGGATGTTCTATTCTGCTAATTTGCAAGGTCTAATGTGTCTCATATTCCCATGTTCACAACTGCCAATCTACCCCACTTCTTTCTCAAACACAATGGAGGTATTTATTACCATTGGACACCATATGCATTTACAGATTTTAAACATGCAAATTTAAAATGCATTAACTGTCAAGATCTCACATGCAAAGATCATTAGAGCAGTAAAAACAAAGATATAAACTAATTGTAACAACATGCAACATTTTATAACAGTAAACAATGATATAGTCACATGTGCTATACAGGGGACAAATCTTAATGAATCTTCACATCAAATTTGTCTCTGGATTTTCCACCCAACCACGAGCTTGCATCATGTGGAGCCACCTATGAGCTGACTATAGTCTCGCAAATCCCAATCCCAAGCAATTTTTGGGAAACTGATCCTAAGTACATACCAGGTTGGCTAGTTCTAATTAATAGTCTAATCTAAGGCTCACTCCATTCCAAGCCCAAGAACTTTGCTAGGCTAAACAAGTACAAAGAAATAAGAACCCAATCAATGAGCAATAGGTATCCTTGCCCTCATTGTTCGTTGCTTCTTGTTGGAATAGTTGATTCGTCCACACTTTCGAGACGCTTCGCTTCTTAGATTTTTAGAAAATGATGCTTCCGCGTCCCCGCTTCCAAAAGCGTCCCCGTTTCATCCCTGCTTTGTGCAACGTCGGTTTGGAGGGAACCCCTTATCAAAAAGAGAGTCTCAAAATGGTATGTGTACATGATCACAGTGTGATGGGGTAACAATGTTGCACTCATCACGATATTGCCAGAATTATCGCGATAATATCACCAAAACCAACGTTGGCGATAATATCGACAATATATATCACAATAATATCCCTTTTTTAAATTATTGCTACAATTTGGAAATTATTGCTCCGTCTCTGTCAACATTATTTTACAACCAAATTCTTGGTTATTTAACCCCCATTTGTTTTAAGTGAGTTAGGGGATTGAGCTCTAAGGGCATTGTGACTATTTTCCATCAAGCAAACAAAGGGAAATCTATTGTATTCATTTCTCATGATTCATCTCATGAGATAGATACCCTAGTAGTTAATGGTAATATTAAGTTCTTAAAGTTAAAGTGACATTCTCCTTTACCTTTAATTTTCATCCTTTTACTTAAATTTTTAACATTGCCATTATTTGTTTCAAGACGTTTAAGATGGAAAATCTGGGTTTTTCGACGAACAAAGATACAACGAAGAATATAATTAAGAACTTGCAACTCGGCTCCCTCGGAATGAATTTGGTCTAGGTAAATCAGCGTAAAGGAAATTTGCGTCTAGATGGAGTCACTTTGAAGAAATTGACCTCCAAAAATTAGATCTGTGCTTTGCCACCAATCCACACTTGAAGAAACCCCAACACTCCACCAACTCGGCCTCCTCCAGACAAACTCAATCTCCTTTTGGCAACTCGGCCTAGGAATCTCCTCCAACTCGAAGCTCCTGGATTCGCTCAAACCCACTTGCTCTTCTCCTCCTTTGCGCACTGGTCACTGAGCCACTCCCATTGCCGAGAAAATCGCTCTCCCTTGTGATGGCTTGCCTCCATCGCTAGCCTCCATTTATAATCTTCATTGGGTCCAAATCTCTAACCCCAATCTCCCCTCTGGAAACATCTTGGATCTTTCTTCTAGAAACATCTTGAAGATCAACGATTGAGATTATTTCTAAGTCACTTAAATAATTAAATTATATATCCTTAGAAAATAACCCTATAGTCCACAATAATTAATTGACTTTGATTATTGTACTTTTCCTAAGTTAAACTTAGGAAAGAAGACAAATCACTAGAAGAGGCAAATAATGTGTTCCACATGCTAAGACACCAAGCAATTATAGAAGACCTTCCGATGCTACTCACATCAACACTCCCTCCTAGTAAGGAACGGATTCTCCACCACACCCTACTTATCTCGATACTTCACAAACTTTCCCTTCACTAGAGGCTTCGTGAGAAGATCTGCTACTTGCTCCTCTGTAGAAATGTACTACAATCTCACAACAACCCTTTGTACCCTGTCTCTGATGAAGTGATATCTGATCTAGATATGCTTGGATTGATCATGAAACACATGATTCTTGGAGAGCTTAATGCAACTCTGTTTATCACAGTGTATACCATTGGACCTTTTTGTAGATCAAATATCCCCGCAAGCATCTTGCGAAGCCACATTGCCTCAACTCACCATACTCGCTGCCTTGTATTCTTCCTCTACTGAACTAAGCACCTTTGCTGAACTGAGTGCTACTTCCCGGTGAACCACGAGATCATGGTTGATCCCAAGCTGAAACAACATCCAGATGTGGACTTTTTGTCCACCACACTCCTTGCCCAATCAGAATATTTGTACCCCTAGAGTTCTACTCCTCTAGCTTCAACATATCTTAGTCCAAAGTCTACTGTCCCACGCAAGTATCTCAAAACATGCTTCACTGCGACCCAATGAACTCGTCTCAGCTCCACCATGAACTGGCTGAGTGTGTTCACAAGAAAACATATATCCGGCCCAGTGTTGACCAGATACATCACGGGACCTATCATCTGCGTATATAGTGTGGGATCCACTAGTTCACCTTCAGAAGCGCTCAACTTGTTCAGGTTAGTGATCATGGGTGTAGACATAGGCCTGCATACTTGCCTTGCCCAAGGAAAATCTCTCTCGGCTGTTGCCACACCTCCAATCCCAAGAATTAATGCATCAAGTTGATGTCCTTAATGTCGAATTTTGAAGCAAGATTCTCCTTGCACATCTCTATGAGCTTCTCTGATCCTGTCAAGAAGAGATCATCCACATATAATACCAAGATGAGCGGTCCATCCTCAACAAGCACAAAGTACAAGTTGGGATTTGCCTCACTCTTGGTGAAGCCCAAACCAAGAAGATATCCATCGATCCTAACATACCATGCATGCAGAGCCTGCTTCAACCCATAAAGGGCCTTCTTTAACTTGCAGACATGGGAATCTCTCCCATATACCTCAAAACATTGAGGTTGCTCAATATACACCTCTTCCTCAATTACTCCATTGAGGAAAGCAATCTTCACATCCATTTGATGTATCCTCCACCCCATCTTTGAAGTAATGAACATAATTGCTCAAATAGATGCATATTTGGCGACATGTGCGAATGTCTCCTCGTAATCCACTCCCTCCTTCTAGGAGAACCGTCTCGCCACAAACCTCACCTTATACTTCTTGATACTGCCATCAACATGTTTAATCTTGTAGATCCATCGAGAAGTGACTACAGACTTCCCCTCCGGTCTCGACACTATGTTCCAAACATCATTGCTCATGAAGTAGCTATACTCCTCTATCATGGCATCTCTATAGACCTACTCGCCTATAGTCTCCTCAAAAGTGGATGGCTCTGACTTGTAGACCCTGCTCGATAGTGCCAAATAAATGGAATATTTGGTTGGTGGTCTACTCTACTTGAAAGTGCTACTAGGAGCTTCCACATGCTCCTCAACATCCCTCAATATCTGTTCGACCCATCTCGGTCTCCTCCTGGTAGAACATGAAGGAATATCTAGCTCATCCTCCAAATTCGCTGGCCGTGTGCCTATTGGTGATGCTAGTCCCTGCTTAGCCTTAGGAGCCTCTTGCTCCTTCTCCTCTACCACTACTAGCTCTCGCTCATGAGATCTCCTGAGGGTACTATCCTTATCAAATTTGGCGTCCTGAGTCAAGATCACCTTCCTCTATCTTGGAATGTAGACTCGGTAGGCCTTTGAGACCTTACTCTAGCCAACAATCACACTCGTCTCAGATAAGGGATCCAGCTTAGTCCTCTTCTTTGTAGCCACATGGACATAAATTGGACTACCAAATATGCACTAGTATCTCACTTTCAGTTTCACTCCTGTAAACAACTCCTCATGACGTCCTCCAACACCCTGCGAGGGCTCCTGTTTTGCACATACACAACTGTATTGCAGGGCTCTGCCCACAAAAACATAGGGAACTCCTAATCATAGATCATTGCCCTTGCTGCCTCCATGATGGTCTTATTTTTCCTCTCGAAAACCCCATTCTACTGAGGGTTGTAGGGTACTATGAGCTCCTTCTTGATTCCTACCTACCTACAAAAGTCGAGGAACTCGTTGGAGGTGCACTCGCCTCCGTTATCTAATCTTAACACATTAATCTTCCTTTCTATTTGGTTCTCCACAGAGCCTTGAACACTTGAAACCGATCAAAGATCTCATCCTTGGTCTTCAGGAAGTAGATCCAAGTCTATTGAGTTTTGTAGCCCGGAAGGTACTTCTAGTCTTGTGTCTTGACTAGAAGGACCTTGATTTGCCTCTCTAGGAGCTTGCATGCGACTGTCGACATGCAGAGTGTGCAAGTCAGTTGCACGCATGCGAATGTGTTGCATGTGACATACATGTAAAGCAAGCTAAATTTATGACTTGTACTTGAGTTAAAGTAGAGAAAGCTAAGGATAGGATAGTTAACTAAAGAAAAGTAACTTATCTTCAGTTAACTTGACAAGCTAATTTTGGCCATGAATCTTAGCTTAGGAATGTTATAAATTGAGCCTAAGTGTTGAGGCTAAGACACAACAACAACACAAGATTGAGAGAGGCTTCTCAGTGAGTGTGTGCTAGGTCTGAGAGAGTGTAGTGAGGTTGGTGATGAGTTTTGTATTTTTCAGTTGGGCCATTATCCCAAGGCAGGAGCCCAAGTAAGTTCCATGATTAATTTACTAATGAAGAATTGTTGATTGGGAAGAAACTTGTTTGTATGTATGTGATTTAGATCGAGTAATTTTGCTTTCACTAAATATTTTGGTTAGGAACTCAGTGGTGTATTCATTTAGTTAATAATTGCTGTGAACCGAATACCGGGTGCTCGGTTCGGGAAATTCTAACATGGTATCAGAGCCCCAACTTCAAATTGATCTTAGAATTACAGGTGCTTAGTTCGTATTGGATTGCTGGAGCTGGGTTTGCTGGGATCATACAAACATAATTTTTTTCAAGGCGACGAGACCTTTTTTTCATGCAAAGAGGAATCTTTTTTACGAGCGGACTTTTTTTTTACGAGCAAAAAAAGACTCCCATAATAAAAGAAGAAAGAAAAAGGGCCCATTTTTTTTTAAAGGAAAAAAAAGCGAAGGCGCTGTGGTGGTGGTCGACAGCCAGGCCAGCGAGTCGCCAGTCGAGCCACCAATCACTAGTCGGGCAGTCGACAACCAATCAACCGACCGACCAGTGGTTGCAAGCAACACCACAACGCATCGGTTGGGGGCCGAACTTGATTGGGACTGACAACATGAACACCATATACAGGGATCAATCGCAGTAGATTTCTACAGACACGGACGGGCCGCAGAGAGGCCGACAGCTCAGTCGGACAAACAACGGGCCTGTAGTTGCGCAATGAAGGGGACACATCCATGAGAAGGTAGAGCTCCCAGGTCGGGAGGCAACACAAGGCTGCAGTGTGAGGAGTCTTGAAACCTTGATCTAGTAGGTTTCAGTGGGAAGAATAGGTTGATGGCTTGAGTGGCTTGCAAGCCAACCATACCTAGTCGACTGATCAATAGAAATAAGCTGCAGTGGAGTCAGGCAAAATAGACAGGCAACCCTTTGAGGTGGTTGAGGGTTTGTGTAAGGACTTGTCGACATATTCTGCATAAAAGCGATTGACTGAGGACGTGCGTAGGGATTCAACGATAGTAAACAAATCTTAGCGGCGTGTTAGGGTAGCTGAAGTTGACACACATGGGTACAATATGCGACGTGAGGAACCAGGGTCAATATAGAGACAGTTTGACAGGGGTGTTTGGATGTAGATCGGGTCATGCACAAGGTTTGAGATGACTACTGGGTTATGTTATGAGGATTGGTTGGACGGGGTAGGAAATTTCAACCCATGGAAGAAGCAAATTGTTTTATTATTTAACAAGCAAGAGTTCTGGTACATTGTGGAGAAGGTCGTCCAAATTCCCACAAATCCTACTCAGTTGGTTGAGTTTAATAAGAATAACGTGAAGACCAAGAGAATAATCTTGGACTCCATTAAAGACAATATTATACCTCACGTGATGGGGAAGAAGTATGCCTTTGAGATGTGTGCATCCTTAACCAAGTTATACGAGAGTACAAACCAAAACAGAAAGATGGTGTTGAAGGAGAAACTGAGAAATGCCAATATGTTTGATACTGACACAATGGCATCATACCTAACCAAGATCACTCATATTAGAAATGACTTGGCAGCGATGGGGGAAACTATTGATAGTGAAGAGTTGGTCATATCAACTTTGAGTGGCTTTTCTCCAAAATGGGATTTCTTTGTTGATGGGATCATCGCATGGGAGAATCTGCCCAGCTGGGCTAGATTATGGGAAGATTTTGTATAGGAAAAGACAAGGAGATGTTCCAAAATTGCATGCTGACATTATGGTAAGGATGATGAGAAGAATTTTATTCTTGCTATAAAGGGAAAAGGTAAAGTAATGGGAAGTGGGGGTTCTGCTTCCGTGAAGGACATGAGCAAAGTGAAGTGCTTTGCGTGTCACAAGATTGGTCACTGTGCGAGCTAATGTCCATACAAGAAGAAGAAGAGGAAGGAGGATCAGGTGGCTGCATCAGCATCAACTGAGATTGATGACTTTACGGATAAATTTCATAAGGAATTTTTTTCTTATTGCCTGTGTTTATGACAATAGTACTTTTGTGTATGAGGAAAATGGGTTATGGCTAGTGGACAACAGAGTGTTTAGTCACATGGCGGTGATGAGGTTAGTGTTCCACAATATTTTAGAGATAGGTTAAGACTGCATTGTGTTTAGTGGGACTAGTACCATGCATGCACTGAAGGGGGTTGGATGTGTTAGGTTCCAACTAGAGTTAGGGGGAATTCTGGAGGTGGCAGGGATGTTATTTGTTCTAGGGTTGATGGTACATGTGCTCTCAGTATCGGCCTAGGAGGATGTTGGATATAGAGTTTTGTTCAGGGAGGGACAAGTGCTTCTATATCCAAAGGGAGCAAACTTGGATGCAGCTTTAGTGCTTGGCATCAGATAGGGGCCTGCATACAGGTTGTTGGGACAACCTATGGGTATATCCGAGGGGATCTTTGGATACAAGATCAGTGTCTCTTGTTGAGAGGGAGCAAGTGGCGAGGAAGAGTGATTCTTTAGGTACTTCCAGGAGCCTCAACTTATATGATATGACATTGTTAGACACTTAGGAGCAAGGATCCTAGGAGCATGGTTAAAAGGAACATATCTTCATATCAGATTCTGAAGTAGGTAGCAGGGAAGTCTTCTAGTTCAGAGCCATCAACTACAACAGTGGATGACGTGGTGGTGTTGGAGACAAATCCAAGTGGAGGAGGTTCTTTTAGAAGTACCTCCCTCGCTAAGAGGGAATGTTGAGTTTTGTAGCTACGAAGGTACTTTCAGTCTTGTGTCTTGACTAGAAGGACCTTGATTTGCCTTTTTAGGAGCTTGCATGTGACATGTAGAGTGTACAAGTAAGTTGTACACATGTGAATGTGTTGCATGTGACATGCATGAGATGTGCATGTAAATCAAGCTAAATTTATAACTTGTACTTGAGTTAAAGTAGAGAAAGCTAAAGATAGGATAGTTAACTAAAGAAAAGTAACTTATCTTCAGTTTACTTGACGAGCTAATTTTGGCCGTCAATCTTAACTTAGGAATAGGAAAGTTATAAATTGAGCCGAAGTGTTGAGGTTAAGACACAACCGTAGCACAAGATTGAGAGATGCTTCTTAGTGAGCATGTGTTGGGTTTGAGAGAGTGCAATGAGGCGGGTGATGAGTTTTGTATTTTTTCAGTTGGGCCATTATCCCAAGACATGAGCCCAAGTAAGTTCCGTGATTAATTTATTAATGAAGAGCTGTTGATTGGGCATAAATTTGTTTATGTGTATGTGATTCAGATCGAGTAATTTTGCTTCCGCTAAATATTTTGGTTATGAACTTAGTCATGTATTCATTTAGTTAATAATAGCTGTGAAATGAATAACGGGTTGTTACCGCTCAAACTAGCACGGGGTCCTAGAGGGGCTCTTGCTAGGTCAAGAGCAATAATGAAGCTAAAGCCCACTGCCACCACAGCTAAAGCTTCCTACTTTTTATGAACTTTCACCGATGGGAGGAGACCCGATATATAGAGAATCACTTATAAATGATGGATCAACTAAGATGGGTGTGAAGTGATCTCGGGGACCCTTTCCTAGGGGAGGCTCAAGAATGGGACTTGCTTGCTTCTTAAGAAAGGTACAAAGCTTTCTAGGAGAAGGGGATGAGGATTTAAAGGCTAGGTTTAAGGAGTGTGAATTGTAAAGGATCTTCCAAAACCCTAAAATCCTTGTTGAACTTGGTTTCCCAAATGGTTTTTGAAGAGTTGTCTTTTCAAAGGGTATGGGAGCACACAGGACCAAATGGACCTAGGTTAGGTCAAGAGAAGGTGTTTAGCAACCAGTGATAGACTTGACCTAAACAAGGAGGAACAAGGGACCAAGGAATTGATTTTCAGTTAAAGGTGCAAAATGATCCCTATGAGGAACTAGCCTAGGGAAAATTAGGGCAAAAACCAACCTTGAGGCTAGGGCTTGGGATATCTCACAACCCCACTGTCGAAATTTCCTCAAATTTGGAGGAGGCCTAGGGGACACCAGTGCAGCAGAGGCCAAGAGATCGATTTTTTTTAATTGGTGGTTTGTCAGGAAATTGATGAGCTAGGAGCCCTAATGTGGCTAGACCTAGAATAAAGAAGGAGAGGTGAAGAAAAATGTTTCTCCGAGTGATCACGTTATGGTAGATCAATGCCTAATCCTTTGGGGAGATTGGAGTCAAGAATAATATGATGATAGACTTCGTTTCTAGGTCAAGGAGGCTTTAAGATCAACTTCGCTTGTCACTAGGGCAAAAGAGAGTGACCCTACAAACTTTTATACTTCGTTTTGCAAGGTGAAGTCACTTATCAAGATAAATTCAATTATAGAATTATCCGTAGGAGAATTCGTTCAACATACATGGTCCATACATAGAGATATGCTATATAGAAACATAATTCCACAATTTTGCAGTTAATGCACAACAATTAGCCCTAGTATAGCGAAAATCTCATTATCAATCATGTGAAAAAGTAAAGAATAATAGCATTAAATTTGCACTTACATGTAAGAGAATATATCCAACCACCAATAGACTTGGCAATCTGAAGCTCCAAGATAAGAAAAGACAATCCATACATCAAAATTCATCCATGCTCCAAAATTTTGTCCACCAAGAAGGAATAGCGAAAATCCCAAGAGAGATACAAGTTCAAACCAAGTGATGATGAGAAATGAACTATCGTCATTTGTATTTATACTCTCCTAATGAGTTCAATTTACCTACTTGAGCCTACATTAGCCCATAAAATAAAAATAACGTGCAAATAACTATTTTTTTGGCGACAAGCCCACCAAACTAGCTCATCAAAAAAATAACAAGCCTCTCAAGAGGTCGAATAATCAATAATGCATATCGTTGGGCTCTCTAAGAAGTTTGATGAATTCCATCACTGCCAAAATGATGAATTGGACTTCCAAAAGTAATGGACAAGGGGTTGGCCCCTTGTTTTCGACATAATAAACCTGTGGTGCTCCCAATGGCCGTGAGGGCACACAGGTGACCTCATGGGTCTCCAAGTAAGTTGAAGATGCCTGTAGACCATCTATGAGGGCTCAAATGATGGTGTAAGTGATGCCGCATCAACATATAAGTCCTGGGTCATCTACCAAGTGCATGGTACAACTGGGGGTTGGCTGGGCAAAGGTGAACCAGGTGTATCTTCCTCGTCCAATAGGTGAATCTCGAGCAATCTCTGAACATCTCAAGGGATCCATGGAGTGCTCTCTACTGTTGTGGAGGCCCATGGCTCTCAACACACCCTACATGTGCCAATGTAGCTCTCTCGAGGGTTAGGACTTCGTATAGGGAGACCAAACCCAAGATGGAGTCCACCTGCAATCCTACATAAGATCCAATGCATACCCTAGCCTTCTAGTACAACAAGTCATGAAGGAAATCGAGTAAAAGAGCTTACAAACCATGGACAACAGGTGGGTACTTCATAATTGCATGCCCTTCCATAATGGGCTTTGGCATGTGCTAATGTCTCCAAGCTTCAAATGGGGCTAACAAAGTATTCCATTAGGTGGTTTCTACTTCTAAAGGGGATAATATGTCCGAGGTACATCCTTTAAAAGGTGGTGCCATGTGATAAAGGAATGAATGTAGTAAGGAATGAAAGGGGCAACCCTGGGTCACATGCTAGGGTATAAGGGTAGATAGTAAAAGAGAAGCCCACATTTGGGTATATAATGTATAGGAGGGAGCAATCGTGGTACATGAGGTGCCCTGACCTTGATTTTTCCACCCTTATTTATATGCCTTTTGCCTTTTATTATTTTTCTTTTATTAACTGCTCGGGGCTCAGGGGGTAAGAGCATGATGTGTGAGATATAACAGTGGATACCCTCTTTAAGGTAGGGCAGTTCATTGCCTACCAGGGGTTGGGACAATCATGGGTTTCTGAATGATAAAGGAGGCTCATCTAGGGCCTATAGGAACCAGGGTGATGGCCATGATGATGGGGTAGAGCTCATGTATTGGCTTTTGCCCACATGCTAAATGTGTTTGTCCCGACCATCTTTTGCATTTTGTGGTACATTTTCCTGTTGAATGTGGCCAATTATGCTTTTACTTTTCTTTTCAATTGCATCAACCTCTGGGGCATCATTCTAGGCCCGACCCAAGGTGTGGACCTAGTGGAGGAATGTGGAGCTAGGTGGGAGGAATGATGAATGGAGTTATAATGAGTGGAAGGGGAGTAATATATGTGGATGAGGGAGCGGGACCATACAACCAAAATCGGGGTTTCCCATGTAATACCCATCCCTAAAGCCAAATGGCTAGTAAAAGAGATCCCATGGGACTAGAATCCAAGGTTAACATTCGAAAAGGGTTTAGGGGACAAGAGCACAGACCTAACCCGTTCTTTCCACCGAATCCCCCCATTAATCCATGCCCATAAGTGTCCATGATAAGCAAATTACAATACTCAATTACCAAATGACAAGACATACCTTTAGGTTCAGGAGGCCCACCTTCAAACATACGATCATGGCAGATGGGTGAGGGACCACATTGTTGGCTCAGGTGGTGGAGAAATGGCACAACGAGCTAGTTGGTGGTTGCAAGGGGCTGCCAGCTGAGGACCATCTTCGAATTTTTTTTCCCCTAGGGATACCACCCACAAAATGGTAGGTAACATGTTGGGTTTGGGAAATTTTAACAAAGTCTTCTTGGAATAATCATCTTTGAATGTCGCAAAATATAAAGATCTTGTGATCGATGTCACAAACATAGGACCACAAATATTAGAATGCACCAAGTCTAGCACACCCTTAGACTTGGTATCACTCTGAGGATACATATTCTTGGCCTACTTGCCAAGCATAGACCCTTTAAACACTCCATCCTACTCCACCTGGATCTCTAGAAATCCAATAACCATCCTCCTTACCGTCGGAAGAGCTCCATAGTGTAGGTGTCCCATCCTCCTATGCCAAATTTCGCTCTAGCTGTCACTCTCATGAATGAGAGCCTTCATTGGCTGTTCTATCAACAGATAGAGATCTCTCTCCCTCCTACCGATCACTCGCTTCATGCTGAAACCAGTCCCCTTCGACTCGACAACCACTTCACATCCCTTAAAGCCGACCTCTAGTCCTTTGTCTTTAATGGCCAAAACTGAAAGGAGATTCATCTACAAAGTCTATTTATATAGCACTTCGTTTGCCTCCATGATGCCACTTGAGTTCATCTAAAACTCAATCTCCCAGTGCCCTATACTGCATACTTGGCCTTGTCACCAAGCTCCACATTTACATCTCTAGGTCCCTTGGCCATGTTGAGTAAGAAGTCCTGCTATCTTGTCATGTGACAAGATGCTCCACTATCCACGAACTAGGCACCTCTCATGACAGTCCCATAAAGCAATATACTAGGGCGAAGTTTTTATCAAACTTCTGCGCCATCTCCTCCATCTATGTAGTAGCTGCCGTAGCAGTCTTACCCTTCTTTTTGTTAGGACATTGCTTGGTAAAATGCCCAAACTTATGACAAGCAAGCATTTAACTTTGCTCATGTCCTTTTTCTTCTTGCTTTGTGAAGATGCTACTCCACCTTGGTTCTCTTTGGCCTTTGCTTTGCGCTTTTTCACTTGTGCAGCAAAAGCAACTTTCTCCTGCTCCTCAGTGCCCTTTCGTTGTTATCCGATCATGGAATTTTCCCAGATCTCCTCCTGGGTGAAATGGTCCCATAGCCGGCTCCAATCAGGAAGTTGTTGATGAGCAAGAATCCCGTCCATAAAAATGGACCACTGCTTCATGCACCCCTTCAGAGCAACTTTGATGAGCTCTGAATCATGCGCAATTTCCCCAACTGCGAGCTCATCACGAGCGTGCCGGACCCTCATGAGATAGGAAGTTGTTGAAGGAAATGTAACTAGGTTCGGTCTTCATAAATGTACTTTTGATATTTGTACTTATTCAAGAAAAGAAATATTATTTTTATAATATATGTCAATGAGTTTCTTGCTCATTGAAATAGGTCTAACACTAGTTAAAGTGCTATAGGTGAGTTAAATAGTCAAAAGAAAAGGTTGAAGACCTTAAGGGCATGTTACACCTTGTATGAATATGTATTAGAGTCATAAGAAGTCCTCCAAGCAAAGTCACAAGCCTCCTCCAAGCAACGACATCCTAAAAAGAAGAAATCTGAAGAATAAAAGTCAAGTTGGCCTCAAATCGGCCTAAAAGGCAAATTCCTATATATGAGTCATTTCACCTCTCCAAGACAACGCAATTCAGCTTTGAAATTAGCGCAAAAAAACAAGGAAGGAAAAGGGCGATCAAGTGACAAGAAAAAGAGCCTCTAGTGTAGTGAGGAAAAGGAAGACAAGACCGAAGGTTAGAAGGCTATTTTTAGGGTCAAACACAACCACACGTGTGAAGGAAGGAGGCCTCTCTGCGACCATAACAACAGCCATACATCAGTCCAATAATTTTTCACTGTTTGGGCTAGAAATTAAGGTCTACAAGGCCTCCCTCTAAGAGCGAAGGAGAGACCCTCACAAACGAAGGAAGAAGGAATAAGGCCAAGGAAGAAGAGGACTGTTTCTAGGGCTAGAAACAGTCACACATGCGGAAAAGAAGAGGACAAGTTTGTAGCTGGTAAACAGTCCATGACACATCATTGTTTGGGTGAGAAATCAAACCTACAAGGACTCCCAAGCCTAGTGAAGGAGCCTATCTCTCTAGCAAAGGTGGAAGGACCCTAATTCACTAAGGGTACCTTCCACACATAAGAAAACTAGGGCATCATAACAACAGTACAGTCATACACCCATACACCAAGAAGGATCTCACTCAAGAAGTCTAATTGAGCAAGGGAGAGAAGAGGAACACCTCATCTAGAAGGCTCACTCATGGAAGGTCTATCTCTAGACAAGAATCAAAGAAGGAGGACGAAGTGTCGGGGAGCAAAGTGTAGAAAAAAGGAGAGGACTCAACTTGTGCTTGGAGGATATTCTAAGTCAGGGGTCTAGGGTTTGGCATTGATCAGTAGAAGCTTCAATAAGAGAAATTCACTAAAGGGTTTTCATCTCGAGAGAAGAGAGGTTTTGGCCTTGTCAGAGAGCCAATATCTTGTGTTCTTGTTCTTATGTTTTGGTAGCAGTTTCATGAAGTACACACACATGCATTAACAAGAAGAAGAAGAAGATCAAGCTAATAAGGAAAAGTAAAAATACTCCACAAATTGTTATCAAGTAACGAAGAATCACACGACACTACTTTACCCTAGATTCTTCAACATGGTATCAGAGGTAAGGTGACACATCAAGGAAAGGGCAACTCAAGAACACTCATCAAGGAAAAGCATATATGCCAAGAAGCAACCACTCTTAGTGATATGTGGTCTCTATGCAGAACAGAGGAAACCAGACTCAAAGCCAAGGAAGATGTGGGATCAAAGGAGCAAGCATTTGCTACCACGGCCAAGAGAAAGGGTAAATTTGGCAAATTTGGTCCACGAAGAACAAACAACAAAGACATGTGCAAAATCCAATGTTTTGGATGCCAAGAATATGGACACTACAAAAGGAATTGTCCTAAGCTTAAGAAGGACAATGACAACAAAAGGAAGAGGGTAGAAGCTCACATAACTCAAAAGGTGAAAGAAGAAGGAAAGACGCAAAAGAAGGAAGATCCTTCAGATCTCTACTATGACTAGGTCAAACTCTTTACATCTAGACTTCTTTCAAAGTTTTTAGTAGTATAGGAGCATGTAGGAATAGAATAAAATTGCATGACTTGAAACTTCCTGTAGAATCTAGAAGCATGATATTCATAGAGTTCTAGATACTCATGAAGATGTAGCTTTTATAATAAGAACAAAAATGCATGGGTAGAAATATCTTCTAGAATATAGGAGCATGGCAGATATAGGTGAAGATATTCATGTAGAAGAAGCATACCTAGTATAGGACCTCATCCACTATAAATTGATCATGATTAAGAATCTTAGAAGACCTCCATCATCAAAAGAAAGGAAACATTTGCAAGACAAGGGTCTTTAAGATCCTATGATGGAATCTTCAAAAGAAAGTTCATGAACCTAAGCAGATGTCTCATTGGGAATCCCATTCATGGGATTCAAGAAAAGGATGATATGCAGGCAAGCTAAGTTAAAGCAAGAAGGGTCACACCAAAAATCAAAGAAGAACCAAGATGAGGTATGTAAGCATCAAAGTTTAAGTCACGTTATCATTTGTTTATTATTAAGTCATGGGAATAGTTCTATAACATGATCAAGATGAAAGAATCTCTTTCACCAAGGACATGCTTGAAGGCATGCACTACATTGCAATGAAGGTCAACAAAAGAATATGCTCACATAAGGAGGATAAGATTGTTGAATAAGAAGCAAGAAGAAATACTGACAAGTCTAGGAAGCAAGAAATGAAGGAATGCTCTCACAGGAAGCATAAGATGGTTGACCTATCTATCTAAGGAGAAGCAAATGAAGAAAGAGATCAAGCATGTGAAGAACACCATGATCATCGAGAATCACTATTTGACAAGATACTTTGAAGATATCTCTCAAAAGAAGGCAGGACAACTCTGATAAAGGAAGAAAGGACCCTTGACACCTATGAAGGCCTTGGACATATAAAAGGCACAGGTAACTGATTCTACTCTACAAAGATGTCATGATGAAGAAGCCATCCAACAAAAGAAAAGGCAATGCTGAAACAATATCATGATGAAGTCATGATGAGCTACTAGGTCAAGTACAACGAAGCATCCATGAGAAGAGTATTCCGAAGCATGGACAAGATGACGAAGGAGTAGCCAAGATGACAAGAAAACTTGATGAATGACAAGAAAACCACTTTCCACGAAGGATGCTGTTAGCACTTCAATATTTCTCTAGAGTTTTGGAGAAAGAAATGATTAGAGGTAACCACAACCAACTTTGGATATTAGGATCTAGCCTTCCTAATCTCAGAGAGGGCTCTCTCTTTTTGATTTAACTTTGTTTAGTTATTTGATTTTAGGCTAGTTATGATTGTGCTTGGTTTTTGATTTAGATTGGGTGGTGGGATTACTTAGATGAAAAGAGGGGTGTCTTTTACCATTGGGCTATGGGGTCAAATGCTATACAAACAGGACTGGATCAAGTTCTAAAAACAGTGTCTACAGGCCAAGATACCTGAGTTACTTCAGATCTCAAGGCTGGATGGTGAAGTGGTTTTCAATCAGATCCAAAGAGCAATTAAGGGTTCCTTAGGCTGGATTATGAAGAAAGTGAAAGAGGTCAACCAGGATGGGAGAGCAATTAAGGATTCTCAGACTCGGATATCAGAAGAAAACATGTAAATGATTAACTGTGGAAAATAGAGTGTACTTAAACAAATTCTGAGATAAATTTCCAGTTAATTCATTCAACTTTAGATAACATTTAAGTTTGTGAAAAACATAAGGGAATAACAAATTGACAAAGAAAATACTTCACTGTAATAGCTCTAGACATGAATCCTGTAATGCAATCTCTTTATTACTTTCTCTAGTCTGTTGACTTGAAAAATTGGTACAATAACCCTTAGGTTTATGATCAAAATAAATTTACAAATGTATAGCAGTCCACCCCCAATACTTCGAATTATGAAGTATTTATACAAAAATATTTTACAAAATATCCCAAACTGTCTTGGGAACTAATCTAGGAGAAAGAAAAATCTTCATGCAAGAAGATAGAGACAACGATTGCACTGATGCTTGCTGTCCCTGCTTATTAGGTTGTGCTGGCTTTAATCTTTGATATTTTGCACTTTAGTCTGTGCTTCGCTGTTTGGTCTTCATGTTGGATGCTCTATTCACTTTGATCTTTCAACTGATACACTTTGACGTGGCTGAGCTGTCATTATCCTTTTATTGTGCCCTTTACTCTTACTGTACATTTTCACCTTTTGACTTTCTACAGTAAGTCATTTAATTTCTCCCATGTTTCAGCATCTGGTAATTGGATATGGATCATTTTCCTGAAAATCTCATCTGCCTCTGTGTACTTGGCAGAAGTAGGCTTATTGACAAAAAGGTGTTTTACCTCATGCTGGAGGTAAAACAAATTCTCAAAAGTTTGGTACAAGACCTTGCCAATAGGTATGACCTTCATGGATGAAGTATTCACTTGATCCCTGACTACTACTTGGATTTTTCTGTTATAGTCCTCCTGTGTTATCAGCTTATCATTTATTACCAAGGGATTCGGTAAACCTTTTTGCCTCAAAATTTCAAATTTCACCATGAATCTGTCAATGGCCAGCTGCATGGTTTGGCACTTGTCTTCTAGGTTTAACATTAAATTCCTCTTGGTGAGGACCCTTTTCACTTCCAAAATTGTACCTGTTCTGTCAGATATCTTTAATTCCTGCAGCTCATACTTGTTCTTGGAGTTGAGGAAGTGAATGATCCTTGTAGCTTCCTCTAGCATGTCTCCAAGTTCTGCTTTTACTCTCTGTATGGTTTCTGTAGCCTGTTTTATCAAATCAATTTGCTCAAAAATAACTTGAATGGATGGCCAAATATCATTGATAGAGTTAATGATATTGGCCCACAATTGTTCTTTGGCCTATCCAAGGGGTTCCTTCAATGTAAGTTCCTTCTCCAGGCTTTTTATTCTTTCGTTCATCCTGGTTGCTTTCTGCACTTCTTCCTTGTGCACGATTTGGGCAAGCTTGTAGTCAGTTTCTAGACTGGTCACCTTCTCCTTAAGCTTGTTCATTTCATTGGTCTGAATGGACATGTCTTCCATTGCCTTGACCAATTTGCTTGCCTCATCACCTGTAGACCATGTTGTTGTAGACCTTGTTGCTAATGTAGACGATGTGGATGTTGGCAGTGCTGTGGCCATTGGAGCTGTGGGAGCTAAGGATGTTGCCAAAGTGGAAGGTACTGCAATGGTTACTGTTGGAATAACAGTGGCAGGGGCATCCTCAAGACTAGCTTGTTTTTGTTGAATCAAGCTATTCAACTCTTTTTCCATCTCCTTTAATTGATCATTTAGTTGTAGCACTAGGTACATCATCTCTTCATGATTGGTTTGGCTCTCTAGGACCTCTTTAGTTTGTGGGTGTTCTAAATGAGGCAGCTTTAGCTGTTTCTTGAGAGTTGCTATATCCTCATTCTTCTTTTTGATAAACTTCTCAGCAGCCTTAATGTCAGTCGAATCATGGCCCAGCTCAATAACCAAGTCCTCCAATGACTTGATCCTGTTGTCTTTGGCCTGTGAGGAGGCTTTCTCCAATTTATATTGTGCTGTGATGTTATCCAGTGAACCCTGCAACCTGTGTGCAGCAATGGCCTTTCCTCTAAGGGTGGAGTAAATCATCTCTCCAGCCTGTTTATGAAACTCTATCTGGTCAATGGGATGAACATCCCTGGCCAATACTTCAAAATCAATCTTCCTATAATCCGCTGAGGTCTTTGGTTGCTGAACAATGGGCTGCATAAATGAGACCTGCATCTTTCCTGCTTTGATGTCAAAAGCTGACATCAACCTGCGCTGGTTGGCTGGTGTATGCTTGAAGTGTTGGGCGTATGTTTCAGCCTTCAACTTCTCATTCCTCATCTTTATTTCTTTGTCCCTGTCTTTGATGTCCTTTTCTCTGTCAGCTGGCCTAATGAAAGAGGAAACCGCAACACTTAACTGTCTCTCAATCATTTGAGTGTTGGAGGTTGATGGTTGTTGAGTCTCTCCTGAAGCAGCTGTGTCTTTGCTTCTTTGCTCCATTGTTTCAGTGTTAGTTATTTCTACTGATTCAATGTTCTCTTCCTGTTCAGACACAGGATTCAACTTGGGCCTTTTCTTGAGTTCAAAGTATTCATCTGTAGTTTCCATGGCAGAACTAGAACTTTCCTCCTTGTTTCTTTTTGGATTCCTTTCCTCATTGGCTGGGGTCTATAAAATATGGGGATTACTCATTGGTTCCCCTAGTTCCGGAACCTACAGGAAAGAACTCTGGTCAATTTGCTTTTCAACATCAATTAGTGTGTTTTCAACATCCACTACTATGCTATCCATGTCAATCAATGTATTTTCCAACCACTCAGATTGGTTGGTAAACTGCTCAATGTCAGGTCTGGGAAGGTGTATGAAAGGTCCCAATTTGACCTTGATTCTCAATTTGTTTATGACCCCATGGGGGTTATACTGCCACATGAAGCTGTTTCTGAATTTCATCTGTTGCAATATCTTGTTAGCGTCAGGTCCAACTTCTCTGTTATTACATATGAAGGGGCCCAATTGGTTCTTTATTTTAAATTGGGTCTTCTTCCTAGCTGCTAGGAAGTTGACCTCATCTGAATTGATGATTTGCCTAAAATACTCAAGTGCAAATATCCTCATAGGGAGGTATTTGGGCAGCTTATAAGGGGCTACTTGGCAACCATAAACTCTAATTTCAGTGTGGTTTTGGTACAGATACCAGTCTCCCACTTTGCTGTTCTTGGCCAACTGTAGCACTCTCTTGATTTCTTGGCTGATTCTGGGTTGAGTGTTACTGGTCAGCATGTTCATCACTGGGTAGACAAATGAATCAATGAAATCCTTATAGGTAAACGCTGTGGAGTATTTCTGGATCAAGGGTGTCCAGTAAACAACTGATCTCTCTTTTCCCTTGGTATCCAATTTCTAGACGCTGATAGGGAACTTATCTGCTTGATAATATAAAAACATGTGAAATAACACTGAAGAGTACTTGAAAACTCTTTCAGTTGGCAGTCTGGTAAACTGTTCATGTGTTATGTCTGTAATGAACTAAGCATAGTTGTATATGACAGCAAGAGGCTTGCCTGGGGTAAAAATGGACAGGAAGGCCAGGATAACCTCATCCACATGCTCATTTGTGGTATATCCTCTGAAAAAATGGTGGTAGCATAAGGTGGACTATCAGTGGGAGTATGGTGGTCTTCTATGATGAATGTTTGGAAGATTTGTCTTATCTTAACTAGGTCTAGTGTGATATATAGGTCCAATAGGTCTCCAATGGATAGTGGGGTCTCATCAGGGCTAGGTTGGACTTGCAGCATTTGGTTAATAAACTCTGGAGTGATTGTGAACAACAATTGCTGATTGGGGGCAACAATAGCCCTTTGGCTAGGGATATAGCAGGCATGACAAAAGTGTATGATATCAAGGAATGGGTGCACTTCTGGGAATAAATACTTGGGTAAATTGGATTCCCACAGATGGACGTCATTGGGATGGTTCAGGAATCTATCCTTACTCCAGTAGTGGAGCTTCAAAAGGTAGGCTGGTGAGGCTTTATCTTTTATCTGGAAATCCCTGTCTGCTAGTGCCAAATGGTCGATGTCTTGGTGAGGGGTTGACACAGGTCTTACATCCAGAGAGGTCTGGGAAGCCATGACTGAGTTTATGGGCATGGATTAGGCTTGTGGTTGCTGCAGATGTAAGGTTTTGGGAGCTTTGGTACAACGAAGGGTAATTACAGTTTGCAACAAGAGGGATTTGGGTATTAAATTGAAATACTCTTCAATTCAGGGAAATTTTAATTACTTTCGATTAATTAAGCTTTTAATTGACTGTACGTTTTCAAATTGAGAGGGCCGTTCTGGTTTTTCTCAAGAATACTTGGAATTTGGTGGTATGGCTTGCAAATTGGTTTGATGGTGGCTGTAGAGGGTACGGTTACTGCAGCTGTGAACTGGATGCTCAAATTGGGTGTCCGGAGCTTCTTCGGGTGGTAGACAACAGTCAATTTTGGTCGCAAAGGCTCAGGGTGTCGCAAAAAAGCTTGAGCAATATTTACAGTGCAAATGAGCGAAAAGAGTCGAAATGGGGCTTCTCCGGCCTTTTAACAGGAAACAGTTACATTTTGGTGCGGAATTTACAAATGAACAGTGAATGGTTTTGGTCTTGGTGGGGAGGCGGTTTCATGGGCCATAGCACAGCTTTTGGAGGGCAAGCGGTATTTCCTTGCAAGCACGCGATCTAGCGTGGCGCTGCCATGTAGCAGAATAGTGCCAGAGTAAAACTGCGAATCTCGCGTGCTCTTGGGCTGGTAACAGTGGGATAGTGATTGCGAGCGATATGGATGCGCACCGTCGGATCTGGGGGTGGGAGATTGGACGGCTGTCGCGCGGTTAAGCTGCACGGAGGGGATCATGATTGGGATTTACGGGACCTGGGGGTTAATTACAAATAATTGTAATTAATTAATAAAGTAGGGATTAAATATAAGGTTGGGTTTAATAAAGTGGGACCAAGGTTTATTGTGGCGGGGTTTCTTAACCGCATCAAGTATTGGTGGGTTAAAAGGATTTTGTTGGGGAAATATGAATCAGGGAATTAATTTAAATAATGTGGGGGGTGGATTCAAACTTAGGATAAGGGGTTTTTATGGGTTTTGAGGGAAATAGGGAAATTAGTAAGGGGGATGGTAATATTTGCAATGGGGGAATGGGTTTCACACTAGTGAAAAAGGGGTTTTGGGTAAGGGGGTGAGTTTTGGAAGGTAATTTACTAGGGAAATGTGTGAAACCAAGGGATGAGGGTCAAAATGAAGGGAAAAAGGGTATTTAATGAAAAATTATTAGATAATGGGGAAATTAGTATGTATGTATGTGGGGGTTAAATGAAATGAGGGGAAGTTAATCAAACAAGTTTGTGAACATCTTTTCACTCTCATAAATGCTCCTGCACATGAAACATAAGATTAAGCATGATAAATGTGCTTTTGATTGAGCAACTTTGTACATTTGCAACCTTTCTTCTACCTACCCATTATTTATCCTAACATTTTTTCTTCATTTTCTTGGGTGCATTTAAGCTAGCAGACCCTTTATTTCCTTTTCTTTTGACAAGCAAACTATCTAATTCTAACTTTATAACTTCCAATGGTTCAGATTAAGCTGATGAGCACATTTTTATTCTCTACCTAACTACTGATTTGCCAAGGTTAAACAGTTTGGCTAGATATTTATTTTCTATTTATCAACATAAAATTTAAAACATGAATGAGTCAAGATTAAGCTTTTTGACCATCATGGATTGTGGCATTTCTAACAAGCTGCACACAACCTTATTTTGGATAGTAAAGTAAAAAGTAGTGGCACTTGAATTTGCACACTTTCATGCTCTGTTTTATTTCTTTTTTGGGGTTCATATTTTTCACTTGTTTGATCTTTTTATCTTTGTTTTTGTCCTTTGATTATTCTTTTAGGACATACCCTCTTTACATTTTTTAATTTTTAATATGGAAAACATTTTGCAGAAAGAAAAAGTATGTACAATATTACAAGATTAACCATAGCCAATTCAAAATTATGAATCTTATTATTATAGGACCCTAACAGTGGCTCCACATGGTGATGGCATTTCCTGATGAAATGTCAAGAACTTCAAGATTAGTAGCCTTTGAAAATGTGGCTGAAGTTACCTTGTAAACTGTTCTTCTGTGATTCTGCTTTGTTCATACTTATGATGGTGAACCTTTCAAAGCCTAGGGCCTTCTTTCCGGGCTTCAACTTCAAAAGATTACCATCCAATCCAATCTAAACTCAGCACTGTTATATACAATGAGTAAAGTAAAGTGAACTATTGTTAATCTGTGGAAAAGTAATGCTTCAACATTCTACCATTGACAGGTCCTCCTGGTAGCTCTGATCCATCTCTCCCTCTCAAGAAAAAAACATTGTTACCTCTGTAACCATAATGACATAAGGGCCTTGCCACAAAAAGTCAAATTTGCCATGATTGCCCTTGTCTTCTCTTCTAGAATCCCATTTAAGTACTTTGTCACCTGTGTAAAAATCATCAGCTTTAGTCTTTTTATCAAAAATATTTTTGATTTTATCCTGGATTACTTGTGATTTGACATAGACTTCTGCTCTGGTCTGTTGCAAGTGTATTGTTTGATTTATCCTCCTCTGGATATCATTTGGTTCTACCTGCAACTCCTGGATGATCTTCATCACTGGCTCTCCCAAAGAGGACGGAAAAACATCATCCATCCCATATACTAACTGATAGGGAGATGTACCAATGGACTTTTTGGTAGTTAGTCTGTTTACCCATAAGGCATTGACCAACATATTGTTCCATGTCTTTTTGTTGTCTTCCAGTAACTTCTTAATGATGTTGACAAGGCTTTTGTAGAGGATTCTGTAAGTCCATTACCTTGAGGGTAATAGGTAGTGGAGTGGCCAAGGGTGATGTGGTATTTGTTACAAAAGTCTACCATTTTCTTGGATTTAAAAGCAGCTGCATTATCAGTAATGAGCTTTTGGGGGCATCCAAATCTTGACAAAATATTATTTTTAAGGAAGGAGATAATGACAGAGTCTGTAGCTTGTCTAGAAGGGATGGCTTCTATCCATTTGGTAAAATAATCAGCGGCTGTCAAAATCCATTTATGCTGGGCTGAGAAGGCTGGGTGAATTTCTCTAATGAAGTCTAAACCCCATTGTTGAAATGGCACTTCTATGGAGATGGGTTTGAGAGGTAAAGGTAAAAGCTTTCTTTTTCCCTCAAATATCTGACATTTATGACAGAAGGTCACATGTTTCTTAACATCTGCAAAAAGAGTGGGCCAGTAAAAACCAACACTCAGAATTTTGTCAGCAGTAGTCTTCCAATACAAGTGTCCTCCACAATCTCTTGCATGAAATTCTTGCATAATTTTATCAGCTTCATCTTTCAGTAAACAGTTTAATAGAATACCACCATTGTCTTTCCAAAATAAAGCATTATCTATGATACAATATCTCATTGATTTCATTTTCAAAAATCTAGCTTTAGTTCTAGATAAACCAAGAGGAGCTTGTAAGTTTAGTAAGACAAATATGATATCTGCATACCAAGTTGAATCTGTAAAAGGTTCACTGATCTGTGGAGTCACCATCTCTTCCTGATCATCAAGGGCACCAATGAAATTTATATCTAGGGCCTGACAGTTCGATATAGCCATGAGTTTGGCTAAACCTTGGCCTTTGATAAGTTTAGTAGGCTTTATTTCTATGTCTTATTCCAAAATAGTGGCAATCCATTTGCCTCTTTTCCCTTGAGGCCCATTTTGTGTCAAAATGTCCTTTACTACTAAGTTTGGAACATAGGCAATGATGTGTGAATACAAGATGTATACTCTAAAATATTTAATATTTTTCACTAAAGCTAATGCCTGTTTTTCCATTATGTTGTATTTTAGTGTTGCATCTCTTAAAGATTTACTGAAAAATGTAATGGGCTGTTCATATCCTTGATCATTAGACTGTTGCAATAGTATGTTCTGAAGCAAAAGAAAAAATTATAAAATCTTTTTGAAAGTCAGGACTTATAAGGACTGGAGTTTTGGTAAGGGCTTGTTTGATAGCCTCAAAAGATTGTTTAGCTTCCAACGTCCATGTAAGTGCTGAATCTTTTCTTAACATGCTATTTAGTTCTCTATCAATTTTGCTAAATTTGAAATGAATCTCCTAAGAAAATCTATTTTGCCTAAAAATGACTGTAATTCTTTGATGTTTCTAGGATGGGTGATGGTCAATATTGCCTCTATTCTAGCATGATCTATTCTAATTTCATCTTTGGATATTATATGTCCCAAGAGTTTACCTTCTTCTAGACCAAAGAGTGTCTTTTTGGGATTTAAGGAAATACCAAATTTTGCATTTAATGAAAACTCTTCTCAGGTGATCTAGATGTTCATTATCAGATTTAGAAAAGACTGTGATGTCATCTTGGTAAACAACTAGGAAGTCATGGATTTCTTTAGCAAAAGCTATATCCATAGCTCTTTGAAATGTTGCTCCTGCATTCATTAATCCAAAAGGCATTTTCAAATACATGAAAGTACCCCAAGGAGTAGTAAATGCAGTTTTTGCCTAGTCCTTTAGTTGAACTAATATTTGGTTATATCCAGAAAATCCATCAAGCAATGAAATTTTGGATGAACCTATTACCCTTTGAAGAATATGGTCCATTTTTGGGAGAGGATAGTTGTATTTCAATGAGACCTTGTTCATATTACTGAAATCAACGCAGAGTCTGATTTCTCGTGTCTTTTTCCTAGTAGTGACTAAGTTTGAGACCCAATCTGAATATCTAATGGGAGCTATAATTTGGGCATCATACATTTTCTTTACTTCCTTCTCAATAGGTGGCATAAGAACTGGGTTAATTCTCCTAAGTTTCTGTTTAAAAGGTTTATAATCTTCTTTGATAGGTATCTTGTGTTGAATTATGCTGGTGTCATAAGACTTTAGGTCTTCATAACTCTATGCAAATACATCTTGAAACTCTTTAAACAGATTTATGTATTTAACCTTTTCATCTGGAGGTAAGGCTTTTGATAATTTAATGAGTTTAGGTTTTTCTTCAGTTCCCATGTTATATTCTTTTATATCTGCTCTTAAAGGCTCCATTTTCGGTTTCCTAGCTACATCGTTGGAATCAAACAAATCTTCTAAGGGGACTAATACCTTAGGCAAAAAGTTATTTTTAAGATTTAGACTTTCAGGATCATCATTCATTATTTCTTCTATTTCTACATTTTCTAAGTTATCTACTTCTAGTTTTGTGAAATTAGTGGGTTTACTTATGTCTAAAATATTTACATCTATCCCACCATCTATGTCACTATCTACTGTACAATATGTATCTATATTACAATTTTGAAACTCACCTTCAGCATTCATGAAATCATAAATTTGGTAATCCTGTTAGAAGATCTGCCAATATCTCAAATTGTCAAGTATGACAGGCCTATGTCTCACCTTTGCAATGTACTGGTGGTTGGGCTGAAAAGGCAGTTTGCAGGTACTAGCAAAAGTGGCCAGACTGTGAGCTTGCATATTCTGTTTCCTAGGAATGGCGACAAAGTCTGTTTCTAGAAGGTCTTTGATCAAATCTAGGACAGTCTCTCTATATTGGCTCAGTCTGGGATTATTTACAGAGTATTCACCTTTGATTTGTTTAATAATCAATTCTGAGTCTCCCAATATAGTAACTCTCTTGGCTCCAAGTTTTCTAACCATTTGTAATCCTAAGATCAGAGTTTCATATTCTGCCATGTTATTTGTGCATTTAAAATTTAACCTAAATGCATGACCTTCAGAATGATTATTCTCCATGTTGTGAATCCACACTCCTGCACCTGCTCCAAGTCTATTCACAGATCCATCAAAATCCAAATGCCATAGTGATTCATGAAAAATGTTTTCACTGTCAGCTATTTTGTATTTCTATTCTACAACTGTAATTTCCCTTTTGTCATGGTCTGAATTGTACAAGATGAAAGAGTCCATATCAGAATGCATGGAGTATATAGGGAAATTCTGTGGTTTTTCTACATTGCTCACCATGTATTTCATCAAGGTCTCTCTATAAAGTTTTCTTTGTTGACCAAAAACAGAGATGGTGGCATATAACATATGTAATTGTAAAGATCCTTGCAATTTTGCTCCCCATGAGCGAGATAACATCGTTCCATATTTGGGTGGGATGTCAGCAACTACTATGTCCATCACAATACTCTTTACTGGGCACTGGACTAGAGTTACACACAAATCCTTGATCAGGCCGAGGCATTTAACTTGGCTAGAGTCAAAAGAAAATAGGTTCTTATATGGTCTGGTGATATCTAAGTTTATTCTCTCCATGATTGCCTTTGGCATTAAGTAATGGGATGCCCTTGAGTCTAGCATAGCATTATGTAATATCTTGTCATGAATGTTCAAACTAATGTAGAAAGGAGGTATACCCCCTTGCTGATGGGTGCCATCTCTCTAGCAAAGGTGGAAGGACCCTAATTCACTAAGGTTACCTTCCACACATAAGAAAACTAGGGCAGTAGAACAACATTACAGTCATACACCCATACAATAAGAAGGATCTCACTAAAAAAGTCTAATTGAGCAAGGGAGAGAAGAGGAACACCTCATCTAGAAGGCTCACTCAAGGAAGGTCTATCTCTAGACAAGAATCAAATAAGGAAGACGAAGTGCCGGGGAACAAAGTGTAGAAAGAAGGAGAGGACTTGAGTTGTACTTGGAGGATATTCTAAGTCAGGGGTCTAGGGTTTGGCATTGATCAATAGAAGCTTCAATAAGAGAAATTCACTAAAGGGTTTTCCTCTCAAGAGGAGAGGTTTTGGCCCTGTTAGAGAGCTAATATCTTGTGTTCTTGTTCTTATGTTTTGGTAGTAGTTTGGTGAAGTACACACACATGCATTAACAAGAAGAAGAAGAAGATTAAGCTAATAAGGAAAAGTAAAAATACTCCACAAATTGTTATCAAGTAACAAAGAATCACACTACCCTACTTTACCCTAGATTCTTCAACAGAAGTCACGGTCTCAGATCTGCCCATTTTGATACTGTTTAACTTTTTTCGCAACAACAGTTTTTTGTCCTTGTTTGTACTCTGATAAAGACTAGTTAGAGCTACCCACATCTGTTTACTGGTATCCTTCCCTGATATGTGAGGAATTATATGATCCGTCACACCATCCAGAATTATGTAGCTCGCTTTCATATCCCTGGTTCTATGTTATGCTGCTTGTACTGTTCTATTGCTTGTACCAGATCTAAAGGAACATGCACATCTCTACTTACAATTCCTAGAGATCATTCATCTTCAGAATCCAGGTAATTCACTCCTTCCATGACCTGAAGTTTGCTAACCCATCCATCCTGTCTTCATATCTCAAACTGTTAAATGATGTGATCTTCGCAGATCAACGACGACCACAAAACCCAATTGCAAAATTTTTGGAAATAATTCTACTGCTGCAAAAAGGAAAACTTTCTGTTGCAACCCTCGTGATCTCAGATCTCTCTTTTAGAGTCTTTTAGAAAGCTTTGATACCATGTTAAATTTCTAATAGCAGCCATATTTATTTTCTCACGATAATTTAATTTGTTCGTATTTTATTATTTATTTGCCCAAATAATAATTGGATCACCGAAAAATAAAATCACCAGTGTCTTTAACTTATAGAATTAAAAATATGCAGCAGAATTAAACCAGAGAGATTAATCACTCATTGCAAAAATTAATTAACCCACAAACAATTCTTTGTCATTTCATTATCTGGAAAATCTGGGTTTTTCGACCCACAATGATACAAGGAAAATACAATTGGGAACCCGCAACTCGACTCCCTCAAAATGAATTCAACCTAGTTAAATCAACCTCACGGAAATCTGCCTCTAGATGGAATCACTTTGAAGAAATCAGCCTCCAACAATTCGATTTGTGCCCTGCCACTAATTTGCACTTGAAAAAACCCCAATAGTCCAACAACTTTACCTTCTCCAGACAAACGCGATCTCCTTTTGGCAACTCGGCCTAACAATCTCCTCGAACTCGACCTTCTTGGATTCGCTCAAGCCCACTCTCACTTCTCCTCCTCTGCGCACTGGTCATTGAGCTACTTGCATTGCCGATAAAATCACTCTCTCATGATGTCTTGCTGGTACACTTACGCTCTTCGTTGTGTCTTCACCTCAATTGCTAACCTCCATTTATAATCTTAATTGAGTTCAAATCTCTAACCCTAATCTCCCCTCTAGAAACATCTTGAATCTTCCTTCTAGAAACATCTTAAAGATCAACAATTGAGATTATTTCTAAGTCACTTAAATAATTATATTATTTATTCTTAGAAAATAACCAAATAGTCCACAATAATTAATTGACTCCGATTATTGTACTTTTCCTAAGTTAAACTTAGGAAAGAAGACATAAATGACTAGAAGAGGCAAATAATGTCTTCCACATGCTAAAAAACCAAGCAATTGTAGAAGACCTTCCGATGCTACTCACATCAATAGAACCATCATGTGTACAAGTTTCAAGCGTGTGAAGTTGGACTTGAGCACGTAAGAAGCAACATAGTCAAAGAGCACTGAGTTATCTCTCTGCTTGATCCAAGGCACCCATCAATGAGGAAGATGACCACGAGAGTTGGATTCAAGACTTCCCTTTTTCAGAGCATAAATGCAAGGTTGACTTGTTAACAACTTAAAACATTCTAAAGGGAATGGTTAATTACTGGGCAAAGGTTTTCAAAGACATCAGTAAATGAAGGGGACAATTGGAGGTCAAATCTCGACAACATGGGATTTGTTGATTCATAGAGGTGTTGACAAACTGTAACAAGACACAAAATGGAACTAAATAGACTCTATGGGACATGAAGGTGACTTATTGCAGATGCTTTGAATTAGGGCAACAAAATGAAGTTGCAACAAATTGAACAAAGTATGTAGTATACCTAGGGGATAATATGGGGTACAAAGGGAGGTACCCAAGGGAATAATGTAATAATGGGATGGGCCATAGTAATAAATAGGTGGTTAACTCGTATCATGTAAGGGACCAAAAGTAGTTAGCAATAATGTAATAAGCCCATGGTATTAGATAGATGGTATTGAGGGAACCATGGTAATGACCCATGGTATTGTATGTATAAGGTCTATATAGAGGCTAGAGACTCCCCATTGAGAGATGTCAAGGAATATTGTATGAACAGTTATATGGCTTGTGGAGTGTTCTCCTTCCTTAAGGTGTGAATGTATGGTGTTGCCCTACCTTAAGGGTTTGATCAATAAAGAAACATTTCTATCTTATTATTTCTGGGTATATTTGTATTCTCATATATTTCTAGGTTAGATCTATAACAAGTGGTATTAGAGCACTTTCTTGGGCAAAGTGGATAATATTTTTTTTTTGTTATTTTTGTAGGAATTTTTTGGGGCGGTGAGTTTGCAGATCAGATCTGTACGTTTTGGTGCCAAATCTGTAGAATCTAATTGTAGATCTGGATTGTTCGTAAATACCCAATTTAAAAAAAAAAATTGGCCGAATCGGAGTCCGGATGAAGGAAATATCGCTGATCTAAAAATCAGTGGTGTTGCAGACATTTTTGTGGGGCGGCGAGTTTGTGGCGCAGATCTGCATGTTTTGGTGCAAAATCTGTAGAATCTAATTGCAGATTTGAATTGTTTATGAAAAAATACCTAAGTTCAAAAAAAAAATTAATCGAATCGGAGTTCGAATGAGGGAGATATCGCTGATTTAAAATCAACACTTTTTTTAGAAATTTTTTATGACGGTGTGACAGTTGCAGCGCGGATATCGGGAATTCTATTACATGGGAAGATGCAGAATGGTTGTTCCATTTCCGAAAACAGGTCATAATAGGGATTCTGAGCGATATTGACTGAATTGTGGCCATTTCAAATTTTCGCCAAGTAAGCTATTTGTTTTCAAAACCCTCTTCAGGGTAGATCTATATTTTACAGGAAAAGATAATGGTTCTACTATTGAAGACTTCATAGAAAAACAAAAGTCATTATGGGCAAAAAATTAGACAAGTTTTCTATGGCTTGGTATGAAAGATGAGGCTGCCAGATGGTGGTTCTCACTTGACCGCAAACAGTTGTCCAAACTTTCAGATGAAGAATTTGAAAGTCCTTTTAGACAAATGGTCTCATGCTAGAAAACAGGAGAATGAAACATGTAAGGGGTTATTTTCTACTGTTATTTCTTTATTGCAGGTTCATGGATTCATTCAGAAGGAGAAGATCGTTGTGTCCATAAATTCTAATTGCAAGCAAAATCTCATAAATGTCAATTTGACAAAAAAATTACAAGTGTTAGCAAAACACATTGAAAACATACAGGTTGATAATGAGGATATTCAAGTTTATAAAGATTTGAAGCTTTCTATGGATAAATATGTGTTGCATTGTGACTTTTATACTTCAGATATGGATAACATGGATGTTGTTTTGGGATATCCTTAGATGGAATCTGTGGGTACTATCAATATCAATGTGCAGAAGAAATTCTTGAAGCTCTGTTATAAAAAAAAGAAAATTACATTGCAAGATATTTCTATTGAGGCCCAAGCAGAGACTGTGGAGGCAGAAGCACAAAGCTTTAATGACACTTACACATCAGATGATGAGCCGTTGATGGTCGACAATCAAACACAAACAGAGGCTGAAGCATAAAAAGTTACAGGTACTGATACATCAGATGAGGACTCAGTGGTTGGAGTAATATTGGAAGATAAGAAACCACAGCAGGCACCACAACATGTACCAGATAACAATCAGGGTCCATTAGGTGGTAAACTAAAGAAAGATACACTGTGGGTTAAAACTTCAGCATATCACCACCCACATCACCCAGCAAGAAAACAACCAACAAGATGGCAACAAATTAGCCACAAGGACAACAACCCCGGCATGGCATATAGAGAGGGGCGACGATCCACCTACTATACATCAACATAGAAGAGCTACGAGGATCAACTTCCATCTCAAGCGAGCGAGGCACCAGTTAGATCGAGAGTTCACTTTTCTCCTGGATGGCTAGATGCACGTGCATGGTACCAGTGGACTACTCTTTTGAGTAGATCTTATTATTTGTGTTCTTCCCATGTTTCGGGGACGAAACATGTTAAAGGGGGTGGAATGTAGTATACTTAGGGGGGGATAATATGGGGTACAAAAGGAGGTACCCAAGGGAATAATGTAATAATGGGATGGGCCATAGTAATAAATAGGTGGTTAACCCGTATCATGTAAGGGACCACAAGTAGTTAGCAATAATGTAATAAGCCCATGGTATTAGATAGATGGTATTGAGGGAGCCATGGTAATGACCCATGGTATTGTATGTATGAGGCCTATATAGAGGCTAGAAACTCTCAATTGAGAGATGTCAAAGATTATTGTATGAACAAGCATATGGCTTGTGGAGTGTTTTCCTTTTTTAAGGAGTAAATGTATGGTTTGTGGAGTGTTTTCCTTTCTTAAGGAGTGAATATATGGTGTTGCCCTACCTTAAGGGTTTGATCAATAAAGAAGCATTTCTATCTATTTCTATCTTATTATTTCTGGGTATATTTGTATTCTGATATATTTCTGGGTATATTTGTATTCTCATATATTTCTGGGTTAGATCTATAACAAAGTATTGGAGGAACATAATGTTCCCTTGGTATAAACCAAAGGAATGACCACGAAAGTCTGGGGCATAAACATGTTGTCAGCATGTTGAGAAGAAATGGATGTGTTTCCAACTTTGGTGTGAAGACTAATAAGACTCCCAATCCTAAAGGTATTAAACAACATGGGCTTCAAAATCTAATAGGCGTTGCTAGTCTAATGTACCGATGGAAGGAATGCTTTGTCACTTGATAAATAGCAAATGCAAAAGATGAATGGGCCAATCTATCTATCAAAGTGAAGAGGTCCCTATAGATGATTTGTAGGGAATGGTAGGGAAATGAAATAAATTGAAGAAAAGTGCTATATGTTAAATGCCAAGGGAACCAGACCTAATAGAAACTCATATACATGAATAAAGATGGCTATCCATGGTGATGATCTACTCATAAGTTGACAGGTACAAGGATGAAGTGGTGTCCAAGTAATAGGTAGAAATGCATTGCAAACAAGAAAACACTTTAATGCTTCTTGGAAAAATGACTTTATGGTGAAGTATCAAAGTTCAACAATGCTAAACATGTTCTAGAGAGGACTATTGAGGCCAAAGATAAGTGCGTTAATGCTTGTAAAATTGGTTTCTTGGTGAAGGATCATAACAAGATAGTTTAGGAAAGGTTTTAAAATGGGATTCCAATGACTTAGATGGTACATTGTTTGAAGTTTGGATGAGGGATAAATTACTAGGTAGGGCCTAGTTTTATCTCTTCCACCAAGTCGAACATGTGGATTTGATGTTATGTGTGACATTGCAAAGAATAGAATATTTCAAAATGTGGTTCCTTAGGCTATTTTCATGGAATAATGGTGTAAAAGCGGGTTTTAACATGGAAAACTGTTAAAATTGGCAACTAGGGCTAAACTCCACGTTGGACAACTCATATGATGGAGATAATATTTTTATTGGATTCCTCTTTTCGAGAGGTGTAGGATTGGTCTAAAGATCATCTTGTTTTGACAAGTAGAAGTGAAATTATGACTTTATTTCTTCTATGGACTAATTGACAAGGTCGGCCAAAAGTCTAATGTAGGCTCATGACGCCCAACAGACGTGTCTCTTCACCCTCAGTGTTGTGTATAAATAAAAGAGGCATTTTCCTCATTTGGACACACCTCAACACACATCTTTCTCTCTCCTCTCCTTATTGGTTCGTACAACAAAGGAGCAACTCTCTTCCCTATGCGTTGACTTGGGCTGACCGAAAATTTCAGGTTGAAATTACAACACTGTTTTTGGGCCATCTGCAGCAGCGTTGACTAGCATTGACCAAGGGTCAAACCTCCACCTTTGATTGCGTTTTTTAGGCAAAAAGTCCGATTTCTTTAGGTCACATCTCTTGGCACAGAAATCGAGGTATTTGCAGTGGTTTGACCTGCGTTGATTGCAGACCCTTTGATTGTAGGGTTCACTATCTGTTGGCCAGGTTTGCCCGAGAATTTCAAGACTATTTTGGGCTGTCTTTGGAAGCCGAGTTGATTGGGTTTGATCGAGCTCATTTGGAGGAGTTTTTATGCTGGTTTGACCAACGTTGACTTTCTGGTTATGGCATCCTGTTCACTGCAGTTTGATTGGACTATTTTACAGTGATTGGGCAAGTAAATTTTGTATGATGTACTCTCTCTGTGTGCTGAACTTTTGAAGAATAATAAGAGGTTTTGAACAAAGGGTTTTCCCCACATTGGGGTTTTTCCCTAGCATCCGACAAATATTGTGTCCTCTTGCCTTGGCTCATCTTCTGCTTATTGTTTATGTTCTATTTGCATTTACTATCAATGTTAATGTGATTGCTAATCTCGAAATTGATATTGGGCTAATAAGAAAAATTGAAGTAAATTGCTCTAAAGCATAGAACATAACATTGTTATCTAAAATTAACATGGTATCGAAGCTGAGGTGAAGACAAAGCCCAAGCAAGAGTGAGAAATGCAATCACTGAGATTTCTTGGACAAGGACAAGATGCAATGGCCTCCTCATCTTACTTCAAATCTGATGACAAGCTCAATGATAAATCTGATTATCATGCATGGAAGATGTCTCTTGACTTGACTTTGGAAGAGCATGATGCTATGGATTATGTGTAGGGAAAGATTGCTGAACCTCCTTCCAATGCATCGGCTGCCAGTAAGACAAAATACAAGAAAGGTGAGGTCAAAGCTATGAAGATCATCAGGGATTCTATTGATAAGCATTTAGTTGCTTACATCTCCGATTTGGCCACATATAAGGAGATGTATGACAAGTTGGTTAGCATGTTTAAAGCTAGCAATGCAAACCAAGTCCTCTTTCTCAAGAACAAGTTGAAGGACATAAAGAAGGGAAGAGGAGAAGGTATCCAATCCTACTTCATGAGGATCACCGAAATAAAAAATGATCTTCTTTCAATTGGAGAAGTTATCGCTGATAGGGAGCTCACTCTCATTGCCCTTGGAGGTCTCCCTCGTGAATGGGATGTGTTCAACACTACTATCCTCAACAATGACCAGATTTCAGGTTTTGATGAATTGTTGACTAGATGTACTCAAGAAGAAACTTGGATGATAGAGAGAAACATGCCTTCAAATAGGAATGATCCTACTGCATTCTTCGCTCTTGCTAAAAAGAAGAACAATGCAAGGTCAAAGAAGCAATGTCAAGGAACACTGGGATTCAAAGATGAAAGAAAGGGTAGATGCTTCATTTGTAACAGGTTTCGCCACTATGCTAGGGAGTGTCCTAATAGAAGGGATACACCTCGGGATGATGACAACAATAACCACAACAATTTCAGGGGCAACAACAATCAAAGGAATGGTAGGTTCAACAACAAAGGAAAAAGGAATGCTTTCGCTACTCAACATGGAAATGGTCGACCTCCCAAAAGATCAAGAAACTCCAGTTATGATGAATCTAATGTTGTATATAACAAGATTTTTTTTTTTTTTTTTTTTGGTAATATATATCTTATATCTGCCCTCTCTATTGCCTCTCCATCGGATACCTTGGGAAATTGGTTGATTGATAGTGGTGCCTCAAGGCACTTCACTAGGTATAAGGAGGCTCTTTCAAATACGATAGAAAATGATACAAATTTGGAAATCATTCTTGGAGACAATGCCACCTATCTCGTGAAAGGATTTGGGAATGTTACTCGTCAATTGAATCAAGGCAATACCATTCATCTACAAGAAGTACTATATGTACCTGATATAAAGAAGAAATTGGTATCTATCTCAGGGATAGAGGGCAAAGGATTCAAGGTGGCATTCATTGATGGAAATGTACGTGTTTGGAAAAGAAATTTCAAAGAAGCATTTACTCTTGGATTCAGGGTTGATAGCCTATATCAAGTTGGAGGAAGTCCATTGGGAGCTATGTCTTGCGACACATCTCTTCAATCTGAATTATGGCACCAAAGATTTGTTCATCTTCATTATAAAGCCCTAGCCGATGCAAGGAAGATGGTGACAGCCATGCCTGAATTTAAAGTAGAACATGAAGGTGTTTGTCAGGGATGTGCCGAAGGAAAACATACAAGGGGGCCATTCCCCTCAAGTGATAGCAAGACTACCGATATTTTGCAATTGGTTCATTCTAATCTATCTGGTATGTTGCCCGTGACTTCTTTGGGAGGATATTTATATTATGCTATCTTTGTGGATGGCTTCTCTTGCAAAACTTGGATTTATTTCTTGAAGAAGGAACAAGTGTTCACATGGTTTCGCTCTTTCAAAGCCTTGGTCGAAAATCAAAAAGGGAAGAAGATCAAAATATTGAGGATCGATAATGGAACCAAATATGAATCAAATGAGTTCAATGACTATTGTAGAGAAGCTAGCATTAAGAGGGAAACTACTACCGCATATACTCCCGAGCAAAATGGAGTTTCTAAAAGAAAGAATTGTTCTATTATAGAAGCCACTCGTGCCATGCTTCATAATCAAAGCCTTCCGATGTTGCTATGGGGAGAAGCTGCCAACACTGTCGTGTATGTTCAAAATAGATGTCCTCATCAAGCATTGGATTCCAAAACTCCCGAAGAAGTTTTCATCGGTAAGAAACCTGATGTTTCTCACTTTAGAATTTTTGGTAGCCTCGTGTATTTTCACGTGCTGAAAGAAAAGAGAAGCAAATTGAATGCATCTCAGAAGAAAGGAACATTTGTGGGCTACAGTGAAACTTCAAAGGCATATAGAATCTTATGTGCCTGGTCAAAGAGAAGTGAAAATAAGTCATGATGTCACCTTTGATGAAGATGCTGCCCTTGGGAAGATTAGGAACCATCCTATTCCAAGGAAGGACAAAGAAGAAGATATAAGAAAGCAGGGAGAACCGCAGTATGAGTTGATGCCCGATGTTGAAGGACCGATGGATCTCATTGATCCACCTCCCCATGATCCTTCCTCCTCAAAAAGGAGACCCTGATGGCTTAGGGACAACCTCGAAGATGCTGAGAGACATATTGCACCAAGGGGGACATTTCGTGAAAGTAAGAAGCCGAATAGGTACCAAGGGTACTTAGCTGCCATGAGCACCATTGTTCAAACTGAGCCTTGCACATTTGAAGAAGCTGTGATGCACCAAGTTTGGAAGGATGCTATCAACGAAGAGTATGAGTCGATTATGAAGAATGATGTATGGGATGTGGTCTCCAGACCCAAGGAAAAATCTTTTGTCACCTCGAAATGGCTCTACATGATCAAGCATGGAGCTGATGGAAGTGCTGAAAAGTTCAAGGCCAAGTTTGTTGCTCAAGGATTCTCTCAAAAGGAACGTGTGGACTATGATGAAATATTTGCACCAGTTGCCCAATATACCACCATCCGTTTGATCATTGCCCTTACTGCCTCTCAAGGATGGAATTTACATCGAATGGATGTCAAGATCGCCTTCTTGCATGGTTCACTTAAGGAGGAAGTCTATGTAGAACAACCCGAGGGGTTCGAAGTTCTAGATCGAAAGACACATGTATGCAGGTTGAAAAAAGCCCTCTATGGATTGAAGCAAGCTCCCCGGGCTTGGTATGAGAGGATTGACAACTATCCAATGAAGCTTGGTTTTACAAGAAGTGAAGCTGATTCGAATCTTTATTTCAAGGTTGAAAATGATAGACCTCTCATCTTGGTACTTTATGTGGACTATCTCTTTCTGACAAGTGTAAACCCTCTTATTTATCAAGCAAGATGGACTTGGCATCCGATTCGAGATGAAGGACCTAGGATTGATGCACTACTTCCTAGGCTTGGAGGTCTCGCAAAAGCCAAGTGAGATTTTCCTTTCCCAAGGAAAATACATTGTGAACCTACTTGAAAGATTTGGGATGGTGGATTGCAAGTCCGTGACTACTCCGATGGAACTTAAATTCAAAAAGTTATGCGGAAGTGCTACTGGGCCCAATTTGGGAAATCCTTCTGAGTATTGTCAACTCGTGGGGGCCCTGATGTTCTTGGTGAACTGCCGTCTGGACATATGCTTTGTAGTGAATACATTGAGTCAACTTATGCTCGTGCATCATCACATATATTGGATTGCTGCCAAGAATCCCTTGAGATATCTTCGAGGCATAATCACCTATGAACTGAGATATACTGTCGAGAATTTGAGGCTCCATGGTAATTCTAATGCTCACTGGGCTTGTAGTATGGTGGATCGCAAGAGCACATTGGGATGTTGCTTCTCACTAGGTTCTGCTTCGATATCCTGGATGAGTAGGAAGCAAAAATCAATTGCTTTGAGCAATGCGGAGGCCAAATATATTGCTGCTAGTATGGCCTCCTGTGAAGCTGTTTGGTTGAGGAAGCTCTTTAGTGAGCTGTTTGGGCATGTGATGGATACCACCGTGATCTATTGCGACAACCAAAGTGGGATTTGTCTTTCTGAGAATCCTGTGTTTCATGACCGCTCCAGGCATAGTGATATCACGTACCACTTTATCCAAGATATGGTACAATGGGCAGCAATAAGGCTCCATCACATTGGGACTAATGAACAGGTCGCATATATTCTTACGAAGCCCCTGGGGAAGGTCCAATTCTTAATCTTTTGTGAGCGACTTGGAGTCGTGGAGAGATCCTCTTATGAGGGTCCCGTTTGAGTTGGATATTGAGCTCTAGGAGCTCTAGGGGGCTTGGGGTACTTCTTGGAGCTATGAGCGACCATAGCGTCAGTGATTCACCTTCCCCTAGTGGTGCGCTGTGTATAAGGTGAGCGGTTCACCTTCCCCTGTGCTACCCCATGATAGTTGATATATGCATAGGTTGAGTGATTCACCTTCGCCTATGGCATTAGAAGCAAGATGAGTGGTTCACCTTCTCCTATGGCATATGAGCAAGATGATTGGTTCACCTTCTCCTACCAATACATCCTACCCATGCAGTTCTGGACTCATGGGAAGTACCTCTCATCTGGCCAATGAGTTGGGAAATGAGGATAGGGACCATAGTACTACCGATGGACGCATCGCGTACTACCGTACTCCCTATGCTAGGATGTTTGATATTGATTTGGGATCAATGGAGATTGACTTCGGGTCAGTGGATATCCTGCAGAAGTTTCTTGGAGCGATATAGAGCTTTATGCAAAGCAACACAGAACCTCAGTCTTTTCAAGGATATTAGTTGGTAGTGCATGTTTCTTCATAATGAATGTTGATATTAGGCGATGGATGTTTACAAACCGATCTAGGACATGGTTAAGGTTTGGGTATTTTGAGTTCTATTTCTTGTTTTTACTATAATTCAATTTTTGTAATATAATAGACTGTACCATTTCATTTCTTTTTCTATAGGTAGGAAGATAAGATTAGATCAAATTTACTACAAAAGAACTTTTGATTTCCTACAAATTAGTTTCATAGAAGTAATTTTCAAGTCCTTCAGCAATGCTTTCTTTAGACAACTATCCTTCACTAAGCATTGAAAGTAAGACCTGAAATGACATCATATAGCATGATTAGATGCATCTAGAGTAAGGAGAGAAAGCATATTGCATATATAATGCACAGCTCCTTGAAGTTTCTATGACCTTGGGTTGATAATTAAAGTAGAAGAGCCGAAGGAAGTAGCATTCTTGCTGCATTTTTGAGGCTCATCAGATGGCCATGTTGATGATCTCACTATTCTGAAAGTTTGAAGCCTGCAAATATATCTGTAACAGTGATTTTGAAGTTGAAAGGGAGTCACAGAAGATAAAAAGGTTGAGAAATGATAATCGATGACATTTTGTAGTATTGTAGGTCAATTTTTGCCAATGTTACCAGACTTAGAATCGACAATAAATCGGCAAGGCAAAAGAGCAAAGAGTTTTAATCGAATCAGGAAAAATCGATGAATTAAAAAGAACAATTTTCATTGATATTCAATAAAGGCATGTCCAAACATCACGATGGAGTAAACCTTGAAATGATTTTCCTAAATTGTATACACGTTAGAAGTGCATCTGAAAACATTGCATTTTTAAGTTATTCCTTGAAATCTATCTCAACTCTCTAGATCTTTTTCTTTGATCAATGGTGATTAGATTTCCTCAATGACCTTTAATTCCTATCTTCTTTTAAGGGAATAAGACATCCAGCTGCCATATGTGGAGAGAAAGGGCACCGATATTAGAGGAGGGGGAGACTGACTGTTTTGTATATTTTAAAGAGAGAATGCATCCTAAAGGACGATCATGAAAAATGTAACTCCTAATAGATGGAAAATGACACAGTACAAACAATTTGATATCAAAAATTGAAATGGCCTTACTGGAGTTTGGAAGTACTAAAGGCAATTACTTCAGCGTTACTGTGGGACATTGTTGAGTTCAACAAAGCAAGAGCACACAAGAAGCTATCGCTGGACTGTGGAAGTTGAGTGCGCTGCCAACAATGGACTGTGGCTGAAGGATCGCTGGCTTTATAATGTCGAATAAAACCAACATCTATCTACCATGGCATATGATAAGATAAGATAATTATATTTATGTCCAACTGTTGACCACAAAGTAGGTCAAAGGGACTGTTAAGTACAATGATGTCCATACGAAGCGGGAGAACCAAACGGTCTCTTATAAAAAAGATACAATGCATGAAGTAGAATCTTGTGATGGGGTGGAGATGCCCTGGCGGAGAAGATCCAAGGGCTAATATGTCTGAGGATCAGACCCATCTCTCTTAACATCTGAGGCTGAATGAAGAACACTGAAGAAAACTCAACAAAGTCTGTTGGCCTGATGAAGAGCTGGTGGCAAGTGTAGTCTGTCCACTAAATCATTGCTTGGGGAGGTTCGTGCACTGCTAAGGTCTGGAGGACCTAGTCCGTCGCCCAGGAATGGATATGAGACGGGGTGAGGTCCCAGAGATCCTTACTAATCTAGAGTCTAGATATGTACTGGTATTAATCGGTCTCTTGGTGCCCTTGTCCGTAGTATCCTGAAAAATGTTATGATCCTTTGTCTGGGGTCTAGTTTGATGGGCGGTTGAAGAATATGCGCTCGGAACTTGAGAGCCTCATGCATATATAGGGCCAACCATCTCTGATCAGGATATCTGAAAAAGTAGGCGAGGGTCTGAGAATCTCTGAATAGGCAATGGAACCTTCCTCTGATCTCGTAGTAGATAGGGCACCCAAAAATGAAGTGCACCTCGGTCACCACTTCCTATAAATGACATACCTTGAAGATTCTGTCTGGTCTATCAATCTGGTTGTCCGTGTCTACTTAAAGTCTATGAGAACCTACTCTGAACTGGCCTAGAGGAATGCAAAGCGCATGCATCCAGTGGGGAAATGTATACTGGGGTCGAACAATGAGCTCGTCTCTCAACTCCAAGAAGTGCTCAGTGTAGAAGGCCATCTTTGGGCGCAACGCTCCCAGAGGATTAACCTAGGTAACCTGGATGAACTGCCTGTAGATGTCCTCCCTCATGATCTTGTTCAACTCCTGTCTAGTAGGTAAAAGGTCTAGGAGCATCTAAGGAATATCAGAAAGGTGGGAGACAATCCAATTGAATTCCCAATGACTCTAAGAGATTTGGAACTCCTGTAAACCAACATATGGCTTAGCACGAGGGAGTAGAACAGGGAGTAGTCTCAAAAGAGAAATATGCTAGGTAAGGATATTGTTCCCTAGTCTTTATCGAGTCTGCAAAGCCTTGGACACGATGCAAGAATGAAACCAATCTGAAGACTGTCTCAAGCTAAAAGGATTGAGCTCCAAACTCTGCAAGGATGACGTGCTGAGGTATTGTCTGTTTGCATCTAATAATGCGATGAAGAAGAAGAATATGGACTCTGTCTGTTGAAGCCCAATCTGACTCAAGTAAAGACGGTCCCCAAATCTTTGAGCCATATAGAATAGTTGGACGGATCAAGGTGTCCATGAGGCTCATCTTGGACGAAATGTCTTGGAAGTGATGTATGAGAAGTCTATGAACTTCTCATTGTATATGCATCCTCACTCTTAGAAATCATGCGTGAGCAACCTCACTTCTTAGAAACTTCTCATCTGAACTTCTTGGTGTATGAGTTGTGGGTCGTGATGTCTATGAACTTCTCGGTCTCTTCTAAGAAGTGAGAGTTACGACGTATGATTTTTTAACTTAAATAAACTACGTGGCGATTAAGTGACGAAATAAACCATGTGACTACCCTAAAAATCATGCTCATTGAGTCGAGGTGTGAAAATTGCCAAAGTCGCCGGAAATCGCGATTAATCTCTAAGTCACAAGTCAAACTTGTGTTGACCATGAGTCAAACTCGGTCAACACGAGTTTGATTCGCCCAGATCTGAGGCTAATCATTTGCAGGTTGATCCGAGTCAGAGTCGCGATTAATCGCTAGTGATTGCAGATTTCATATTTCAATGATTTTTGCCTTAGGTTTTCCTTTAGTAACTAGGGTTTTAGAAATTCTCCTTTGAGCAAACAATTGAATTTAACACAAATAATATGAATCTTAATGAACAATATTGAATTTTGATAAACCCAATAGCCTAATCCAATGGTTTAGTACAATAAAAGTAGTCCAAACAAATCTTAATGAATTCATCAATACCATAAAGATCTGATTTAAAGAAGATTGATACTACAAAATTCAAATACCCTAGCTTACCTCAGGATTGTGCCTCTTTTTCTATCCTAATCACTGCCATAGTTCAGGTTTGTTCAAATCAGGACCCTCACTTCCACATGAGATTCTTTTGTCTCATTACATGCTCACACTTCTTGTTACAGAACTCGCTCTTAGTTACCAAACTTCGGATCTTAGGAGTAGCGAATAGTTGTATGCTTCTGTATACTCGGTTAACTATCAATACGAAGCTCATTTTCACTCTTCTCAAACTCAGAAATTTTGGCCAATTTCAAACGAGTTTTCACAAAGATTATTCCACCATTGTTCTGTCCAGCGATTATCTTTTGAGGAATTCGTTCAACCTTTAGTTTCCCTTGAGATACCTTGCCATACTTGGTTGATGAATTTTTCTTGTGCCAGAACAAATAAAAAATAGGAAAATAAAAGAGAAAATATGTTTATCAACTAGTGTGGAATCTTTCACCACCAAAATTGATAGGAGAGAAGCGGTTTTAAAACCCTCAGAGCCTTAGGCTCAAAGAAAACAAATATAATTGATCCAATTCAATGATGATCCAAATGAATTTAACCTTCTTGTATTTATAGATTTTTTTGAGGGGATTTTTCTCCTTAATTGATTGAGTAAGATTCCCTCAAAATCCCAACTTCGGGTTTTTTTGCCCAGCTGCCTCAAAACTTTGGGTATTTTGGGGTTTTCCCCTTTATGAAGAACTATAGCCTACGTGGATCAGTAGGCTACTTCGTCTCTTGAACAATTATTTTCTCAGGAACATTACAACCACCCCTTCCCAACATTGCTTTTCCTCAAGCAAGGACTATTAAATTTCCATGAAACTCTGCAACTAGGTAGATGAATAATTGAACACTGAAATCTAGTTTACTTTCATCAAGATACAGTCTCTCTTGACAATTCATAAGCAGCGAAATAAAAACACAAAGATAAAAACACATCACACAAATTGACACACCTATTTTTCTTAGGGAACCCAATAGGTAAAATTTGCTTGCTTGATGTGGTATTTTATTGATTGTCTTGGAGCGATTGATTCTATTACAAAGCAATCTATCTCTTATTGAGAAAGTGTTTTGCTTCTCTCACAAATCTCAGCTGCTATAGTTGATTTCGGCCTGCCTTGATCATTGCTTGATCTCGTCCCTCTAGCTCGCAACCAATCCTCTACTGCCTCCTTTGCTTGCTTTCCAAACCCTGCTTCCTTGTGCACTTGGCAGCCTTATTCCTTGTGCAGTTTCCCTCTTTCCTAACGCATTGCAGGGTCTATTTTCTAGCACACTTGTGCCCTATTTCTTAGCGCACTTTCTACCTCCTATTCTTTAGGACCCAGCTCCTATTCACTGCGCACAATCACCTCCTAAACACTTGCGCACTTGTTCCTCCTATTTCTTAGGAAACAATTTCTGCACTCTCCACAATCAAGGCTCCTCTCACAAACTTGTGAGCTGTCTTGTCACACAAACGTTGTGCACAAAATTTATGAATTCTTTGTGCCTTTGTCCTCCTATTTATAGGCCCAATTCGAACATGCAAGGAGGCCTAGTTCAAATTTAGAACTCAAGTTCTGATTGATGAGTTAACTGAGAGTGACACTCTTTCTCTCTCCAATCAACACTGGCTTTCTTAACTCATGCTTCCTTCAATCAAGACCTAAGTCATGGGACACGGGACATAGAGGACACATAAATATGAATATTTGACACGAGACACAATGACCTCAAAATATGAGTATTCGACACGAGACACATGGGGGACACTATATATATATAATACTGAAATATAATGCCTGATCCATATTTTTTTGAAATTAGAACATCTACAAGTATGAATCATGATGATATCTATTTAGTAATTTACTAATTTAGTATTTACAATTTTACAATTTTAGAACTAGTTAGTTTATTAATTTACTACATCAATGATGTTCATAGTTCAATGTTCATTGCTCATGTTATTAACAATTGTTCAACCACATAAGCTACTAGAAATTTAAAAATATCATGATTGATAAAATAAAACTAGAAATTAGAAGTAGAACTTAGATATTAAAACCATAAATTACAGATTTTTCATTAAGTCATCAAAATCAAAATGTATTACATAGATACCGAGGAAATGCCATTGGAAGATACAAAATAGAGTAGATACAAAATAGGTAGGAATATCATAGATTGCCAGTGGCGCTGGTCATGACTTAGTAGTCACGACTCTATCAATAGTCCGGGTCCTCCTCCATGTCATAATCACCATCACTACCATTGCCATATAACTCTGCTCCATCCTCCTTCTCTGTGCCCAATCCAAGATCTCCTGCTGCATTTGTTGGTGTGGAGGATGACCCCTCAAGAGACTCATCATCAAAAGTGATTGGCTGTAGCACTGGGTCATTAAGATCCATGTTGACTAGCCCCTCACGAACAAACGCGAAATTGAAAGGAAAACTGAAAAAAAATCAATATGCGACGCTTTTTACTTTGGGATTTTAGTGGGACATGTGTCTTAAATCGGGACACGTAAGAGCATGTTTCTGACATTGGCCCAAACACGTGTCTTGATTTTAGGACACATTGGAAAACATGTCGGACACGTTTGACGTGTCCTATGACTATGATCAAGACTGAAGACTAACTCGCTCTAACTGAACTTCTAACGGCCAGGTCGTTCTGTAGTCAAACTGATGAAGACTCATCTTTAACTGAAGCTCTAACTCTATCCATGTTAACTTGATGATTATTCCAGTGAACTAGAAGTAACTCATCCTAACTGAAGTCTAACTCATGAGGACAATTCGAGGCCTTCACTGGCTAAGGCACAAACCATAAGACCTTACTCGCTACATTTTCAACAATAACAAGTTCTGCTGCTGCCACTTTGTTCCCCTTCCTTGATATTCGACGTCAGATAAGGTAGATGTTCAACCATTTTCATGAGTTCTTGAAGTTCATGTTCCTCATATCCAGAACAGGATTCATGCACACGAACAACTACTTCTAGATCCTGCTCAAGAGACTGTTGCAATGCTCTCTTGTTACTTAGAATAAATCCATTGCCCCTTGGACTCCCATCATCACGAGATGGGGCTTTTTGAGCTTTATGTAGCTTCTTCAATGTTCGATAATTAATACCACGGTTTTCTTCTGTCCCCTCCATTGTAAATGTCTTTCCAGTTCCAGTTTGACTATATGCAAATATACAAACATTGTACCCATCCAAAACTGATACCACAACAGGTGCAATATCTGCAAAAACATTTACCTGGTCAGCTTCTGGAGTAAAAACTGAACCAAGTTTGAAGACCTTTTTGGAGGCTCCATGGGTTTGGGTACTGATCTCAGAGTCTTTTGCAGTGTCAACTTCTGCCACATAAACAACTCCTGCGACCTCTTAAGCACTCAATGGGCGATACCTACAGAAGACTTGAATGTTTCCTTTCAGCTCCAATAGTTTGTTATAGAGCTGTTTGTGTTCCTTACTTTCTTGTATAAGCTTCATTTTTAGTTCTCCATGCTGATTAACCAGAGCTTGGACAGAGGGTGTCATTTCATTGATATCAGGTAGCACAGAAGTAAAGCAATTCACCTCCTCTAAAAGTTTATCATATTCACTCTTCAGTACGTCGATTTTGTCATTTAGTTGGTTAATTGATGAGGCCCACAATTTATTTTCCTCTCCTGCTGGTCTTGAAGGTCTCTTAGCTCATTCACTTGGCCCTCCACAGCATGAGCTAAAGAGCCAACATGCAAAGGCTTGCGCATAAATTCATTCCTAAGCCTTTCAAGTAGGCGGTTGGAGTCTTCCAGGGACATCCATGCCTTATGACCTTCTTTCTTCTTTAATTCGTGATTTTTACGCAACTCTTCTACAACAGATTTGCAACTCCTGCCTTTACTCTTCTTATTATGGTGCCCTTCACCTACTGTTAGTGCCTGTTCCAAGTTTTTTTGCTTCAAATCAGCTTCTTCTGCAATCATGATAGGATGTTTACTCCCTTTATGACCTAAAGATTGTGCTTTTCTAATACAGTTGGCACATACAATAGGCTTACTGGTGACTGCTTCAGATCTAAGAGTTAAAATTCCTCCATCAATAGCATGTGCCGGGGTATCCATCAGAACAAGTGGATTGTTTGAATCAACCCAAACATATATGTCAAGCTCAGAAAGAATCTTATCCTCCTTTATAAAGACATCAAAAGCTCGCATCCCTGCTGGGCCATTTGTGAAGATTATCTTTGCAAAGTGAATATAGTAATCTCCAGCAGGAAGATCACCAATTATATACGAGAATTTTCCAAATCGAGTTGTTTGATAGACAGATGGGCCTTCCTTCTCAACAATTGTCTCATCTGTCCTCAGCGCATTGACAGCCATAAAATGTAAATCTTGCTGAAAGGCACTTCCCAGGGAATTGTCAAAGGACGACCACAAGTTCTTGGGGGGCAGTTGACTGTTTCTTCAGTTTCAAATGCAGAAATGATTCCTTTTTCTTGAAATGGATCTAGTTGGAGATCATCAGCACAATGTGCCATACTATGTTTGTGAGTGTGCATAGTTCTCTGTGAGTTGCTATCCAACTGAGTATCCTTTTGGGACTGCAATTCATTAACAACAGTCTCAGGAAGAGATTTTGTATTTGCACCAGCTTCAGCTATCAATTCACAAACCTGTCCTTCAGAGCCAGTGAAAGTAGACGCTGGGCATTCTTCCTCCATCTCCAACTTTTCTTCATCTAATCCCATACATTTTTCAGAGTTCCCAAGCAGCTTCACTTCATATTTCATGAATATTGTTTTAGTGCCTGTCCCTTATCATTTGACCTGTATCTTAAGAGATTGGCTACAAACGAGTGATTTTTCGCCCCTCTATTTTCTCATAATTCTTTTTGTAATCTTCTGACGTTCAAAAGCTGCAAAAATTTCTTCCATATTTTTCATGTAACTGGGATCCCTCTGTTAATTCAAATTTGATCCAGATGAAGTTGAGATAATGATGAAAGGCCGCTGGGTCGATATACGCCTGCTACGTTCTCTTCTTATTTGCTGATTTGGACAGTTTTCTTTGGGTGGCAGATTTCCTTTTGATAATGCAGGTGGCTGTGCAATTTCTTCCTTGTTTTCAGAATTCTTAATTTGTATTGCCAAAATGTCCTTGTCCATTTTAACACATGCATCATCAAAAGCATCAACAACCACCTTTGTAGACAGTGCTTCTTGACCATGTTCTTTCCCTACTCCATACTCTGTGTTTGAAGCAAATATTTGCAAATCATCTTCATGCTTCCTTTCTTCTTTTGCGAGATCCTCGCAGGAACTTGTCTGCTTCTTGTATAGCCACGACCAAACAGTGGAACATGCCTTTGTTGTTGAGTTGTATTTAAGATGAAACCCTGTGGATGGAGGATTTGTCATCACACTATCAGAGGGGGTACAATTGTCTTTACCTTCTCCTATGTCAAGAATACTTTCATTCTCTCCTTCTGTATTCAACATATCTGAAATTTGGATCATGTTTCTATCAGAACAATTGTCCCTTTCCTTGAGAAGTCCATCCTATTCCCTGAGATTTAGTCGACTTCTTTTATCTTCAATACTGTTACCACTGGCCATGGTGTCTTCTTTAGGATTTTCCCTCTTTTTAGGGGGATACAACCATGCCCATGCTTTTGCCTTTGCTTTAGTTTCTCTTGTGCTTTGTTTTACTGGCTTGGGCTTATCATCAATATCATTTGATCTGACTTTCTTGCAGCTAGCCAAAAAATCATTCCAAATACCTACTTTTATGATCAAGTTCCAAGGATTGATCCTTTTCTTTTTCCTCAGATGTTGCAACTTTTTTGTTAAATTCTTCTAATCTTGTAAGGGTCATTCTGTTCTCTTGCTTAATAGTTTTTACTCGCTGTTCTTCTAACTTCCACAATGACTTTGCATATTCCTTGCCAGAATTTTTTTCCAGCTATTCTAGTATTCCCTCTTCAACCACCCTCCAGGCTAGCGGGAGAGCCAACTCTGATACCACTGTAGTATTCTAGGTCAATTTTTGCCCTAAATTTTTCCTTTAGTGACTAGGGTTTTAGAAATTCTCCTCTGAGCAAACAATTGAATTCAACACAAATAATATGATTCTCAATGAACAGTACTGACTTTTAATAACCCAATAGTGTAATACAACGGTTTAGTACAATAAATGTAGTCCAAACAAATCTTAATGAATTCAACAATACCACAGAGATCTGATTTAAAGCAAATTGATACTACAAAATTCAAATACCCTAGCTTGCCTCAGGACCGTGCCTCTTTTTTCTGTCCTAATCACTGCCACAGTTCGGGTCTGTTCAAATTAGGATCCTCGCACTTCCACAGGAGATTATTCTGTCTCATTACAGGCTTGCACTTCTTGTTGCAGAACTCACATTTAGTTACCAAACTTTGGATCACAGGAGTAGCGAATAATTGTATGCTTCTGTATACTCAGCTAGCTGTCAACGCCAAGCTAGCGGGAGAGCCAACTCTGATACCACTGTAGTATTCTAGGTCAATTTTTGCCCTAAATTTTTCCTTTAGTGACTAGGGTTTTAGAAATTCTCCTTTGAGCAAACAATTGAATTCAACACAAATAATATGATTTTCAATGAACAGTACTGACTTTTAATAACCCAATAGTGTAATACAAACGGTTTAGTACAATAAATGTAGTCCAAACAAATCTTAATGAATTCAACAATACCACAGAGATCCGATTTAAAGCAAATTGATACTACAAAATTCAAATACCCTAGCTTGCCTCAGGACCGTGCCTCTTTTTTCTGTCCTAATCACTGCCACAGTTCGGGTCTGTTCAAATCAGGATCCTCGCACTTCCACAGGAGATTATTCTGTCTCATTACAGGCTTGCATTTCTTGTTGCAGAACTCACATTTAGTTACCAAACTTTGGATCACAGGAGTAGCGAATAATTGTATGCTTCTGTATATTCAATTAGCTGTCAACGCCAAGCCTCTCGCTCTGTTCAGAATGAATTCAGATCACAGCTGTAATGACTCAGACCTTGCCACAGATATCCACTTTAGATACCAAGTGTGCTTGACTCTTGCATGAGGATTTCGGCATTCTAAGAAGGGTTTGGTCTTGCACAATTTCATCCTTAAGAAATGTCACCGCCCAGGCAGCTCACTTTGCTTAGGATTCTCGCTCTTCTCAAACTCAGAAATTTTGGCCAGTTTCAGACGAGTTTTCACAGAGATTAGGCCACCAGTGTTCTGTCCAGTGATTATCTTTTGAGGAATTCATTCAACCTTCAGTTTCCCTTGAGATACCTTGCCGTAGTTGGTCGATGATTTTTTCCTGTGCCAGAATAAATAGAAAATAGGAAAATAAAAGAGAAAATGTTATGTAATTAATTAATATGTAATTATGTTATGTAATTAGTTAGTATGTAAATTGGGGCACAATCAAAGATCATGCCCCTTCCCGTACAGGTGCCCAAGGGCTTATTTAAACGAGGGCCCTGCCTGTAAAACAAATCAACATTCAATATATATATATATATATATATATATATATAATATATATATATATATATATATATATATATCTATTCATATTTTTTTGGGTTTTTACACTCCAGAAAATAGGTTTGTCAACTAGGGTGGAATCTTTCACCACCACAATTGATAGGAGAGAAGGGGTCTTAAAACCCTCAGAGCCTCAGGCTCAATGAAAACAGAGATAATTGATACAATCGAATGATGATCCAAATGAGTTCAACCCTCTTGTATGTATATATTTCTTTTTGAGGGGATTTTTCTTCTTAATTGATTGAGTGAGGTTCACTCAAAACCCCAACTTTGGGTATTTTGGGGTTTCCTCCTTTATCAAGGACTATAACCTATGGCGATCGATAGGCTACTTTGTCTTTTGAGCAATTAATTTCTCGGGAACATTATACATTGTATGGGCAAAGGTTTACTTTTCTTCAAAGGTTTAGAAAGGAAATTGATCTTCATCAAATTTTGTTCACTTAAAATTTCATTGTGTTCCATGATATTTGAGAACCAAAACCTCAACCTGAACTGAAATATTTTTTAGCACCCCAGTTTGTAATATTGAAGACCATATTGCGGTAGTTACAGTTAAAGCACATTGTCGACACAGTCTTGACTCTTGAATGACAACAATCCACATTGTTTATGGCAGCATTGATTCGGTACATGAATTTTCAAACTTTCCTTATTTCTGGCAAACCTTTTTATTTTTATCATCTCTATCTAATGGTATTTGTATTTGCAAGGATACTGTGTTTTCTAATGTTCATCTTAGTCTTTATCTTATATCAGCTATACTAGTTTTTCTGCATCATGTGATTCACAAGATATATGTTCATGTGTGTAATTGCTCAATCTCTGGATATTTGTTCCAGATTGGATTTCCTGTAGCTACCATTAACCAACCATCCCCTAACCACAAATTTAAGCCTTACTCTCTTTTGTATTATCATAAAATATGAGTCAAAACCTAATTTGTCTTGTTTCCTAGCTGTTACTGGTAGATACATTTGATCTGAATTCAATGCTGGATTTTTTATGACTAGGCTAGTCAACTTATAACCTATCATTCTTATAAAGACAGATGATATAGTTTTTAAATTTTGGAACTTGAAAATTGCAAAACAGAAAGCAAATTTGTTGGTTCTTTAATTACACTTTGTTTGTTTGTTTTAGGAGGAACTGGAGAAGGACCTTTCTGTAGAAGAATTGTTTTCTCAACGAAAGGCCCGCATAGCAGAGATTGGAACTGGCCTACTCTCTGATCCTGAGAAACATATTTCAACTTTGAAGGAATTAGTAGAGATGTGCAGTGACGAGGACAAGAACATTTCACAACTTGCACTGCTTTCTTCTGTGGCTGTTTTGAAGGACATTATCCCAGGGTATGTCTTACCATAGTCTTTAAAAGATCATTTTAATGTGTCAATGACATCTAGCATGAAATATTTGGCAATAATTTGGTAAGTCCTAATTTTACTATAATTAACTGTGATATGTCAAATATTGAGGAAGGTTTTACACCATGTTTTCTTTTAAAGAATTTAGTTATTGGTGTGTCTACCTTTATTTATTTGTGATATGGCAATTGGTGTCATTCATTGAATCAGTGGCAATGACTTGGTGAATTGGATTTATAAGATAAACAATGTGATTTGTAAAATACTTAGGAAGTTAGTTTCCTGGCTTGTAAACCCAATTCCTTGTTCTGGTATAAAATAAGAAGGTGCCTGGTCACTTTTGGTCTAAACTCGTCTTCCTGCTTCTATGCATTATGTGAAACAGTTACCGGATGAGGCTTCCCACAGAAAAGGAACTGGAGATGAAAGTTTCTAAAGAAATAAAAAAAATGCGTGATTACGAATCCACCCTTCTAAAGTGTTACCAGGTGCGGGAATTATTCTGTTGTCAATTCTTTTCTAGAATCTATATTATTGTGATAGTGTTTTTTGGTTGGCACCATTACTTTAACTGAATTAGTTCTTTATGTATAAATTTGGTTTAAACAGTAGTTTTTTGAAACATTTTGCCTAGATTGACATAATAAAGGTACATTGTATTACATGAGATCCTTTTCTGGTATATCTGTTAGCTATAACATATTATTGCTATATAGTTCATAGTCATACAGAGTTGCAGATGAGACTAGAAAAAAATGCAAATGTGATAGGTAAATCTTTTTGGGTTAAAAATACCTTTTGAGTTTTAATATGTGCAAAATATATACATAGAGGACAATTGTAGGGTATTTTCCCAAAAAAGAGGGAAACATGGTTGGCCACTATTAGCCACAATATAATTGGCTTACAAAGTTAAAAGCCATATTGCTAACAAAATCGCCATTGAACATTTGTCATAATGATAGTGCTACTTGGCCAAACAGCATATGATCTGAATGTCCCAAAAAGATTGCAATCAAGGCTCAACACAGGCATAACACAAAACCTCAAGGAGGATGATTTAAGCAAGCACCAGAATTAGACCTGCAGTGGGTGGAGGATTAGACCCTTTTTAGGTTTGGAGCGGCCTCATCCCTTATTTGTTGACTCCAGTCTCCACATCAGGTACATCATCATAGGCATCATTTTCAGGCTGATTGTCCTTTTCAGGGAATGCCAGTTTGAGAGTTGGGAAATTGTCACCTAACGGTTGTCCAGGAGGGCTGCATGTCCAGCAGTGGCAGTGCTCTCTCCTCTCCCTCACAGCTGGGCCACCTCTGTCCCAAGGCCTCCCCTCACTTCACTGAGATAAATTAGATCAAGAAGAAGGGGCCGAGGAGGTAGCAGGAGGTATATTGTGTTTATGATCAGGTAAACAAGAAGTTTATTCTTCATAGAGATGTAATTTTCCTTGAATCTTCTAAGACTAACAACATTGTTGAGTGGCAGATTGATTGTTTGGATAGATTTAATCATGCAGTATGCTATGGATTGAGGCTGTAATAACCCTACGAGAGGAACCACAGCTACTGTCACCGGAGTGGCTGAGTTAAAAGGCTAAATGCAGGCTTATGACCGTCAACAGCCAAATGATCTCAGCCTGAGGAGCATTCGTGTAAGCAACAGAAGGTAGCGCAGGCTGGTCGAGGGGCATTTGGTGTCATGAAGGGTCTGTGACAATCGCACACAAAGAAATTTCCCCCACTATTCGTGCCACATCGAAGTTGAGAGGTTTGTCGCCTTATTCGGGGCAAGAGTGGGCTGATCTGTTGGCATGGAGTGGCTGTGTATACCAAGAGGTAACAGACAGCCCTCATGTGGTGACCGTGGGCACGAGGAGCAGTTGTCATGCTATTGAGGAGGTGCACGAATGAGCAGAATACCGTGGAGATGAGAAAGGAGGTGGCTGGAGGATTAGAGTGCCAGTTCTCAACTCAAGCAGGTAGACAGTGACCACACTCTGTTGGAGGCACCCACATGAAGCGCCAGGAGAAGTCTACAGGAAGTTGTGAGGCAGTTGTAAAATTAAAAGGGACGTGGCAGCCACTGAAGAAGTCAACAGCCGCTGAGAATTCTCTTCTATAAGCTAGATCAACGATTACAGACCAGCTGGCAACTTCATGATGTAACAACCCATCCTTAATGAATTCACGAGGCATGTGTATTTAACCTGCCCTTTGAAATAACGATACAAATTGGTTTTACCTCTGTATTTTTTCTTTGGCGCTGTAGCATTTTTTTGTTTGTATAAGTTGCATGCACCTAGGACTAAAAAGAAATTCCCAAAACACCATAATCTCTAGAACCCCAAACATAACAAAGCAATTAAGAAATTACACAGAATTGAGGCAGCAGCTGGTCTATGACATTACAGTGGAGGCAACAAGCTAAGGGTAGTAATTGAAATAAGCATTCTATAGCAGCAAGACTGAAGAGGAAAACTCTGCAATCAAAACTTGTTGACAGTACCTTACAGACAAGGGATTTTACAACAACATCAGGGACATGGATGATCTGTCAAGGATCTGGAGTGAATTGGCCATAGGCCAACAGAGGTTGGATGAGTCACAACCCTTAGTGCTCATCCTCTTGTCAGAAGAAATTTAATAAGGAGAATTTTTGTAGGGTGGCAGATCTGGAAAGGATGACTAACCAAAGCAAAAGCAATCTCCAAAACTCCCAAGAAAGAAGTAGAACAACAAACCCTTCTCAAGAGGATTCCATGCTATTCTACAGCAGGAGCACCCAAGGGATACGAAGAAGGAACAAGAGATAGGAAATTTTCTCTTTGCCATTGGGTTGGATTTGAACATCATGAAGATTACAGACAAAGCTCTTTTCAAATTGGAGGAATTAGACTCACATCTTTCCAAGGTGAATCAATCAGATTGGAGGAGTTTAAATTGGGCTCTAAAACCATCAAATGCTTGCCTTTATACATCACAAGTTCTTGGAGCACCCTCGTGGAGGGGTAAGACTTATAGTTGCCTCCTGTCTTAGTGAGATCTGAGGTTAGCTTCACCTATACCTCCTTACAATGAATGACGTTATGAGGGAAATTTTCCAACTGATAGTAGAAAGCTTTCAGGACTTGCGGTTACACGGAGGGTTCTACCCTAAGAACGATGCTCAAGATTTTAGAAATCATGGTCGGAATTATGGGTGACCATGATGGCATTTTCGAGCTGCTGCAATTCAAGTTGTTGGCCATTTGGAGGGGGGAACAGATTGTCTCGCTTGCTGCTTCTAAACTAGCAAAAAGGTTAGTTGAGCAAAACATGAGACTGTTCAAAAGGCAGTCGACCAAGGAGGAACTGACGAGGATGCAACTTATAGAAAATTCCAACCAAAGTAAGGACTGCATGAGGAAGGAGCAAATTTGTGGTGTTGGTGAAGACAAGGATGCTTCCTGTTCAAAGGTTCAAAAAGGTAGCAAGAGAATTAAAGAGGAAAAATCATTGCTTCAGCTGCAAGGGACCGTGGGAGCCTAATCACTCATGCTCAGGTAAAATGGCATAGATGACAAGGGTAGAACAAGAGTGGATTCCTTCTGATAATTCTGATGAGAATGAGATGGGTTCTTCCAATAATTTTCACGAGAACACCCTTGATGGGTTTGAGCAATCATGTGAAGATGTCGATTGTAGTTCACCTATGCATCTATGGTTAACGGCTGAAAATAGTCAACATAAGGAAGAGATAAATGAAACTCCTAGTCACCAACAGATTGTTTCCATGTGTGAACAAGGCCAAGGAGAAGAGCACTTAGAAGAACGGGAGGAGTGTGATGTATGTAGTGTGCGCTCTGAGTCTTTGGAGAGTCCGTTAAAGGCTCAAGTTGGAGTCATGGTTGAGGGAGTTGAGCATCCATCTTTGGGAACAACCATTGATGAGGTGCAAGTAAATGCAGAGACATCTAGCAGGGGTACAAGACTCTCAGATGATAGCCACCAAGAGAAGATTGAGCATTTTGGGACAAATTTTATGGCAATGAAGAAGAGGACGCAGACACTCTGAGGCACCATCTTGCAGCAGATCAATAAACTTGAGGAGCTTGGAGTTGTGTGTGACAAGTCAATGACCAAGTTATCTAGCGTTGGGGAGAAACTAATATCCTTAACTAGGTGACCAGGGGAGCATATTCTGGAGTTTCAGTGCAACCCTCTTCAAGAGTACATTGACAGGGCTTGTAGCACTATCAACCCACCTCTGTACCCTGGAGAGAGGGGGGAAAAGTTTTCTAGATGGATCCTATGGGCTCACTTGGCGGAGCTTTCCAGATGTGTTTTACAGGTTTGCTAAGACTGAGCGACGGGCCGACAAATTAGGAGCATACCAATTAAAATCAGAATGTAGCAGTGAAAGTATGGTGGGATTGTTTTTTGTGTGGGTACTTATGCTCAAGATCTGTGCCAGGGGATGGAGAAATTTTATTTTAATTTTCTATCATTTAATAACGGCTTTTAATACCTAATGGTATTTTTATTATAATTTTCTAACACTTAATGACAAATGCAGCATGGTATTTATACTCCTTTGTGTAAAGCTTAATGAAGACCATTTTAAAAAACAATACCTATTTTTAAAATTCCCAAAGTTCTCAAAATTTACTCCGACAAAATTCTTTATTAAATTAATAAAATTATAAAAATAATAAGTTTTATTTAAATTTGTGAATTGTTATGAAATTTAAGGCGATTTAAAACAAAGATCATTAAAAAATATTGTGTACTATCTCTATCCTTTTGCATTGTTGTATGGTGTTGTTTACTAGTTTTGCTATCTGACATTGAATTATAATAATATTGTTGAAGATTAACTAATGCTCTGAAAAAGATTAATAAAGTGTTGATTGCTAAGAAATATTGATCCACCCCCCCTCTCAGTGTTTCCAACAAATAGAATAGAATGTTATTAAGCCTTTTCCACTAGGTTCAGTCTTCATAACGACATATAATTATGACTGATGTAAATGATGTAATAAAGAGAACAAAATTATTATTGTAAACTTGCTTCATGGGTTTCATGAGCAAGTGATTTTAGAACAATAGGATTTGTCATTTAGAGTCTAGAATTAATGTCATGTATGAAGAGCTCTTCTTGAGCCTATGTTTAATGTATACAAGTCTATAGAAATGTCTAGAAGCCCTCCAAAGAGAAGCACAATCCCTCTTGAAGAAGTCAGCCTACAAATTGAATTAAAGGAAGATCATGTCAGCTCACTATATAGAAACACATCCCTTCATACACTCAAGTCGACTTATTTATGATGGGCAACCACTACATGTAGGCACCAAGGCACTTCACATTTCCTCAGTTCAGGAATTCAGATCATCCTCTGAATTCAGATGGGTAATAACAAGAGGACAGTTTAGATCCCTGGAACAGAAGCTAGTTCGGATGGAAGGAGCAACAAGAAAAGATGATAATGGAACAACGCAAAGGTCTAAGGGCTAGCTGCAAGTACAGTGATTCAAATACCTCTCTCTGATGTTTGAATGAGGCTACAATCATCTCTGAATTCAGATGGACAGAGGCATAATGAGGTTTGGCATCTCACTGTTATTCAGATGGGCAGTGGCAAGATCTCTGTGGAAATTTCAGAACGAACCTGTCTCTTTGATAAGGGGTATCTCAGTGATCCCAAAGTGACACACTCTGTCTCAACATACATTCTATATGCAGTAATAATCTTGATATATATGTAATCATGGTCTTGGTATAGTTACAAGATCATGATCTTGATGAAGATCTCGGTGCAGCTGTCATATATATATATATATACATATCTCAGTATAGAGATCTCATAGTTATGACGAAGATATCGGTGAATATGCAACAATGGTGCAGTAGTGATGGCCTAGGTGTTGCAATAGTGATGACTTGAGTAGCAGTGATGATGATCTCAACAACAACAAAGAAGAGGATTGGTGTCTTGGTCTTGGAGTGGCTTATAGGTCAAGTGTCTTGGTCTTGGTATTCATCAATTAGAATCTCTATAAGAAGAATTTGTGTTGGTTTTCCTCTCAAAGAGTGAGAGGTTTTGGCCTTGGTAGAGAGCCAACATTTTGTGTTCTTGTCTTTTTTGTTTTGGTAACTATTTGATGAAGTAAAAGAACATACACTAATAATAAGAGAAGATTGTGGTAATAAGAGAAAGTAAAAAGTACCTCACAAGTAGTTATCATCATCTGAAGAATCTCACCCTAACCTAAATGCCCTAGATTCTTCAACAGATGTATGATGAGCTTTGTACTATGCGACTTTTTCTTTTTCACGTAAGTACCACTTATGCTTCTAATGAGGTTACCAAGAGCTATATCCTTCTATAGGTGACTACCACGAGCTCTTGCTTTCAATGCTTCTATGATGCTATGATGCATCCTATCATGCTCCTTAGTGACTGATGCTAGCCATATCTTATAACAAAAAATTTGAAAAACAAAAACTTGAAAAGAACTAGGTGAGGAGGACTATCTCAATCATAGAAGAGATCATTTACTTCCTCTTTCTTGGATTTATTCTTTTCAGCTTCCTCCACTTCTTTGGTGATATGGGCTTCTTCTCTTCCCCTTTTGTTATTGTCCTTCTTGAGCTTAGGGTAATCTCTCTTGTAATGCCCATATTCTTGACATCCATAGCATTGAACTTTAGCCATATTCTTCTTCTTTTTCTAAGGACCAAATTTTCCAAAATTTCCTTTTTTTGTTTTTGTCATTGTACCATATGCTTGATTTTGCTCATTTGATCCTACATCAATTTTTTCCTTCAGCTTGGTTTCTTCAATCTTGCATAGTGACCATGGATCCTTGAATGGAGTAGCTTCTTTTTTCCAATAAATGCTTGATGTAAAGTCACCCCATTCCTCTGGTAGTGCATTTAGTACTACGGTAGTCATCTCCTTGTCAGACATTATTTCTTCCAGATCTTGAAGTTGGTCCCTTATTTCAGATATCCTTGTAAAGTATGAGGCTATTCCTTCTTCTTTTGATATCCTTAGCTTGTAGAGTTCTTGTCTTAACGAGATTACTTCACCTGCAGTGCTTACGGAAAACAACTCTACTAGTTTGTCATATATTTCTTTTGGATACATAGGAAATGAGGGGATCCTTGATGGATTCTACGAAAATCCTTTGAGCCCTTACTTCCCCTTTCATATATCTTGCAAGTGCTTGAGCATCTTCTTTGGGAGGTTTGGTGATTGAGCCCTTAACATGTTCGATGATCTCATTTTCTATGAGATTCAGATCTGTCCTTTTCTTCCATGCAAGAAAATTTGAAGCTCGAATGAACTTGTTGCTTTCCTTGCAAAAAAACATTTTGACGGGTTCAGATGTAGACATAAATATACTTATGAAGATGCTTCTTCAACTTGTTACCTCGTTGAATTGGATGATGATATAGGTAATAGAAAACTTCTCCTTGATGAAGATAGTTTTCTTCAAGAGTGATCCTTGGCTCCATGGAGAGGGAGATCACCTTAGAGCTTTTGATGATGATGACAATGTCCTTGATATTGCTTCTCTTGGATGAGTAGATTTCAAGCTACTTAGATTTCTTCAACTTGAGTAGAGGTAGGGTCTTTGAGGTTCTTTTTCTTTGATGATGACATGAGTGAGGATCCCAAGACCTCTTTCGGTGTAGACTTCTTCTTCAAGCTAGGGTTTTGAAACTTCCTTGTAGATCTTACCTTTAGAATGCTTTTAGGATGATATTATCTTCTAGATCTGCTTTGATGTTCTTCTAGAGTTTCGGTCCTTGAATGCTTGAGTGTCCCTTGATGAGCTGCCCTTCCTTGATTTGTCACCTTAGCTCTAATACCATGTTGAGAAATCTAGGGCAGAAACAAAAGGGTGATTTCTCTAGCATTGCTAACTGCTTGTGAATAGTTTTTACTTCTTTAGATTAGGTTCTTCTTTGACTAAGATTATTATAGTGTTCTTGTTCATCAAACAACTACCAAACCATAAACAATAATGAGACAAGATACACAGGATGTAGGCATTCAGCTGGGGCCAAAACCTCTCCAACTTGAGAGGAAAACCCAAACAAATTATTCTTCTTCTAGAATCTTCAAGAGATGAATTCCAAGACCGAGATCCTTGACCTATTAACCTCTCCAAGACCAAGTCACAAGACCCTTCTTCACTGCTTCTTCTTCTTGACCAAGTTAACACTAGTCAAATTGACTTCTAGCATTGCAAATTTCTGCTATTCTGAAATTTCGTCCTTCCTCCACAGTCCTGCAATTCTTGACTTCCTAAAACGTCTGCAAGTTCACATATGTGGGCTGAATTATGGATCTTGATGGTGATTTCCTTCTTCGCTTGACTTGAGGGCTTCTCCTTGTGACCTCGGTTAGCAAGAATGCTGGATTCATGACCTTCTTGATGACTTCCTTAGGGACTGATATGATACTACTGCTGAAACCCTAGTTTCTGTCACACGTACGAGGAGAATAGCCCAATACAATGCCAAAATACCTCTGTTTCTGTTCCTCCTTTCTTCACTTGATGATGAGTCCTTCCACTAGTGTTTCTCGCACTTCCTTCTCTATTTCAGATGTTTGACCGAATTGTTCTTCAAGTGCTGCCGAGTGCTCCTATATATAGTGGTCTGTCCTTGCAAGATAGGCCGACTTGATCTTGTGCCTAGAGGCTAGGATGACATGCTATTCTAGAATTATCTTCATTTCTTTTGAAGGCCGACTTGAGGGAGTGCTTGTGATAAGGCCTTGGAGGGCTTGTGACTCAAATAAATTTTCTTTTTACAATGTATCACATGCTCAAATGGGTCTTCAATACTTGACATTGACTAAATAGACTTTATGACTTGATGACCAATAGTAATAGCTCTCAATGGGAGCTTCATCTATAAAAATAAAATTCCTTGAGCATGAATGATGAAACCCATGACTCAAGCATTACAAAATAATTTTATTTTTACATCAATTACATAAAATCATGATTACACATGTCATTATGAAGACCGAACCTAGTTACATATTTCAACATTATGTTGTTACTGATTTCCCTGCAATGTGTTTAAAATAGATGTTTGTTTAAGTAGTTTCCGATAGAGCCAAATTAGATCATCTGATCCTATTTCCTTGGATCTGGAATGACCTTGCATAAGTGTATTATGTTTTCAAATTAATAAAAGCAAAGAGGACAAGAAGGATTTTAAGAGTGTAAAATTTGCAGGGTTCATTGTATTGATTCCCTGTGAACAATGTGGATTAATTCGACTGGTTTGCTTTGTTTATTTTTATGATTGATGGGATTAGAGTGGTGTCACAGGGGGTTCTTTGAATGTTTCTTAACCTCTGTATAATCCTTGTAATAAGCCTGCAACGGGAATTTTCTCAGAACGAAGTGAACGAAGGCTGAGACTTTGTTTTTCTTTGAAATGCTTAGGTTTTCATTAATTGGCGGAAACAGAATTAAGTCCCATTATAACAAATTTCCATCCCGTGACAGGCTTTAATCACCGGGACAGGAAAAGAAGCGACACTTAATGAGAAATTTCCCATCCTGGAGTCTATCTCCCTGGAGATTTCAAACGCTGGCCTTTTGTGCTGAGTTAAAAAATGCCGGGGTTCCAAGGTCAACACTTGACAGGAATTGGAAAAGTGGCAACAGATGGAGTAGAACATCCATCTCGGAGGTTTAGTTCCCTTGAAGCACAAGTGGGGGTTCCCCAGAAATATCAGCGAGGGACTCGAAACAATACCGCCAGGGTGACTCGGTATTGATTGATTGGGGGCTGAAATCCTGGTCACGAGTTTGCAGTTATTGATTTTTACAAGTGTCTTCCACACTGATAATTATCTTTGATTGTTATGATCTTTTCACATTCTTATTCCTTAATTCCATCATTCAGTAATCACATAGCAAACATCAACCATATAGCAAATAAGAGAGTACGATCATAAAGAGACAGCCACAAAAATTTGAAATAACACATAGTTTTAGCCAAGGAAAGCCCACCATGGGGAAAAACCTAGCCAACCTTTTCCTCAGAGAATCAATGCAACAAGAGATACATCAATGTCAACTAACCAACAAGATGACCGACCATCGCTCCACAATTCTGTTGACAGAAGTTCTGCAACAAGGTCTCCAAACGAGAAACAACTCTGCCTCAGAATTCACATTGTGCCCTAGAGATGGTGTGCCTTAGATCCACACTGTTCCACATAGAGGATGGTTCAGAACTGTGGATGGTTCCACAGAAAATTTGCCTCAGACTTGCACATGTTTCCACAGAGAGTATGCCTCAAAATTGTGCATGGTTCCACAAAAAGTATGCCTCACACCTGCACATTGTTCCACAGAAGTATGCCTCAGAACTGTGCATGGTTCCACAGAAAGTATGTCTCAGACCTGCACATGTTTCTGCAGAGAGTATGCCTCAGAATTGTGCATGGTTCCACAAAAAGTATGCCTCACACCTTCACATGGTTCCACAGAAGTATGCCTCAGAACTGTGCATGGTTCCACAGAAAGTATGCCTCACACTTGCAGATGGTTCCACAGAGACTATGCTGTAGATAAGATAAGATAAGATAATTTTATTAATGTCCAGCAAATGACCATAATAGGTCAACGGGACTGTCGAGTACAATGATTACAACATGCCAAGCCGGTGGACCAAGCGGTCCCCTTTAACTTTTCTTTTTAAAGAGCAGAAAATACATCTATAATCTAAGTAAATGTAAATGTAGAAGCTAGGAGCTCTCGGCTTCGAAACAGAGCTTTGCGATGAGGCAGAGAAGGAGAAGGAGAAGGAAGGAGTAGAGCTGCACATCGTTCCACAAAAAGTATCCCTTGGAAAGTGTGAGCTATCTGCCTTAGATTAGCGAGCTTTCATGCCTCAGATCAGTGAGCTACTTGCCTTAGATAAGAGATCCGAATTGTGTCTTTGGAGGAGAGCGAATACGCTCTACTTATAGTGTTTCATTCATGTGAAAAGGTGTGTCCCATGGGCCAGCCAACATGACACTTGGAATGCTGACTTGGTCTTTGTGGAGGAAAAATACAAATTTAAATTTTCATTTCCCTGCTCTTGATCAGCCTTGTAATATTTTTCTTTTTCTTGCAAGCATGAAGAACATGCCTCAAAAATTTCTTTTACAAATATAATTCATTTTTCAATATTACAAGTACAAATGAAAATATTATGAAGACCAAGCATAGCTACAAAATTTAATAGCAATCGTATGGCCCTCCTAGTAAGTATAGGTGCTAAAGCATAATGGGCCCACGCGTGCATATTGTATTGGTCTTTGCTTCAGTGGCTATAAGTTTTCGATCCTGTGTTTTGTAAGTTGTTCCTCCCTTTTCCTTGGTTCATGTATTACAATATACATACTCCTTCGTCACATAGGTTGGGAGTTTGGCGTGGTTTAACTCCATATTTGGTCTGCGACACATACAATCAAAGTTTTGAACTTGGTGGGTTTATAGAGAATTCCTCCCTTCCTTGGCTTGCACCATTGTTGTATCCGAGTAGATATCGCATTTGCCCCAAGAAAAAATAACTGCTTATGGCTCTTAGAGTTGATAGAGTTGGAAGAGGAGGCTAGAGAGGACAAAGGCTTGTAACAAATGCTGAGGTGATGCTAGTTATGCAATGATTGGAAGAAAGAATGGAGGCCATGGAAATAGGTTGACAAAGAGATCTTGAAGTTGGAGATGTAAGTGAGGAAGAAGAAGAATCTCAAGAAGAAGAAGAAGTAGTTGAGGAACCAACAAAAGTTAGGGCATTGAAGGCAGTTTTGGGATTTGTTTCGAAGCCCAAGCCTGAAGTATCTACTTATACTGGTAGTATGAATCCAGAGGAGCTTGTGGATTGGATCACATAGATGGATGAATTCTCAGAGTAAGAGGAGATGGACGCGGAAATGGAAGTCAAATTTTCTATCACCAAATTGAAGGGACACACAACCCTATGGTGTGATGGTGTGTAGGTTGAGAGGAAAAGGAAGAAGAAACAAAATATCAAGGGTTGGGACAGGATGATTGCAAAGCTCAGAGGCAAGTTCTTGCCCAAAGGTTGTCAACTCTCTTTATTTAGATAAATGCAAAATCTTAGACAAAGGCTAATGTTTTCAAGGAGTATACAAAGGAGTTTTATAAGGTAAATATCAGGGCTGGATATGTAGAAGATTCTATAGAGAAGACAACTAGATACATAAATGGCCTTAGATTAGATATCCAGGATGAAATTAGTGTGTTATCACCCTGAACTGTGGAAGAAGCATATCAGATAGCTTTGAAGGCTAAGGAGAAACTTGTAGAGAAGCAGTCTTGTAGAGGAAAAGGTACTACTAGAGGAAGAGGACAACAGTCAAATAGAGGAAAATCTACAACACAAAATGAAGGAGCTAGTAGGTCAAGCTCACAACGTCAACCAAAAGGAGATTCCAGAGTTGGAAGATCCTTCTCCAAAGGATGAGGAAGCGACAGAGGAAGAGAGATTCAGTGCTATAGGTGTGGTAAACTTGGACATATGGCATATGAATGTCCAAAAAATAGAAACATAGACCTGAGGAGTGCTGTTGTTGCCCCAACAGAAGAAAGGTACAAGAGGCGAAAAATGTACTAGAGACAAGAGTGTCTCTATTGCTTAAGAAAGTGTTGTTAAAGCCAGAGAAAGATGTTGTTGAACTAGCTTAGAGGAAGGCCTTGTTTAGGACTGTTTGTAAAGTCCAAGGGAAATGCTGCAAAGTGGTGATCGATAACGACAACATAGACAAATTGGTGTTTGCAAAAGTTGAGGAGAAGATGAGTTTGAAGAAGATGAAGCATCCAACACCCTATAAGGTGTATTGGCTTCAAAAGGTCATCAATTGTTGGTGAATAAATAGCGTGAAGTACAGTTGCAGATAGGCAGCTACAAGGACAAAATCATTTGTGATATCATGCCCATGGATGTGTTGTTGAAGTTTCTAAGTCTACTTAGTTAGAAACCCTCCATGCACTTTATTTGATTTATTCCTACCTACTTGTTATGTTACTTAACAAGTTATTTGCAATGTAAATACTGAAAAGAAACACTAGTGCATGCTCAACATATTACAGATCAACAACTAAAGGAAACAGAAACAATCACACCATATGACACCATTATTTTTGGACCAATGTCCCCGGAAAAACCCAATGTGGGAAAATCAGTGCAACTATCTGAGGGTTTTCTTATTAAGCAATATCAGAGTACAATTTGGGTGCTGAAACTGGCCTACCCAACAGAGAATTTCCTTGGCAGTAATACCTCTCAATTTCTGTCAAATCTCCTGGCTGAAACCCCGGATAATCCTTCTGGCAGCTCCTCAGCACCAATCTGCCTTTCTGTGGACTGCGTCAGCCCCTCTCTGCCCAGCGCTTGCCCTACGTCACCCGAGATGGGTCTGTGTCAGCAACGCTGGCCTCTTTGAGGCTCTGCGCAGCTCTCGGCTGCCTCTGCGGGAGCCCTGGGTGGCTCTGTGTCACTCTTCCCGGCAATTGCGCTACTCTCCTGGCACTATCTCTGCCTCTCTGTCTCTCTGTAATCAATGCCCCTCAATTGCAACTCCCGATCACTAATTCTATCTCCCTTAGCAAACCCCGCTCTAGAGAATAGAATTACTGATCACTCTGGTGTGTTCTCCAAGTGACCCTCAAGCCTCCTCTTATACTTTTCCTGTTGACATATCAACGGTCGAGATTAAGTCCCTAATCAACGGCTAAGATTAGATCTGACTTGATCCATGTCTTTTGGACCATTCTAACATAGTTTCATATTAATACACATTAATATTTTATTTTCCCTAAGTTTAGACTTAGGGACTCCATTAAAAATTTTAATTATTTTAATATCTCCTGAACTGTTTAGAATCCACCCAAACCCATTCTGGGTATTGGAGATCTCATGTGCCCCAACCTCTCCACCAAATTTTGTGGCTAGAGCACATTCGATGCTAACCCCAAATCAACACTCCCTTTTAGTGAGGACTGTGCTCTAGCAATACTCCTCACTGAGTATTACTCTGATCATCCGACATCGGTGCCTGTGCTGATGCTAGGCTTGCTGCCCACCATCCTCTGCACTGTTGTATCCTATACTGCTGCCACTGCTGCATCTGTACGACAGCTCCCTCTACATCTGTGCTGTTGCTGGTCTTTTCTCCCAACACTGCATCCGCACTGCACCTCCTCTCATCATGTTGCATCGTGCTGCCCACTGCTGCACTGCAACTTAGTTACTGAGAAGTAAGTAATTGATCTCCCAATCTGACCTCCTTGTTGGGCTAGAGACATCCACTGATGCTGAAGCTCCCTCTGTCGTTGACAAGTGCTCCCTCTCTAACTTTTGTGCTGCTGCAACAACTCCATGTATCTCGCACCATTGCACACCTCTCTGTGCCATCCTGCACTGGTGCAACACTCCTGTGCCTCTCGCACTGCTGCATCGTGCTAGCCTCACGCTGTCTCGGGAATCCTGCACTGTAACTCTCTCTGCCGCTCCATCCGCATCCATCACTACCCACATCAGCGAGTCCTGCTACTCCTTATCGGGGCTCCCGTAGCAAGGTCTAATCCAAGAGGCTGGGTAGCTCGAGGATCTTGCCTCTCATCGCCTGTAGTCTTCCTGACTATAGTTCGATGTCTCTCCACTTCTTCTCAAGTGGTGCATGTGCATTCATGGCACAGTCATCGTCTGTCAAAACTTCCTTCTCTGCCCGTGCTGGCACTGCCTTAGTCTTGGAAGATTCTCCCTTACGCTTCTTCCTCGGACACTGGGTCGCATAATGACCCAGCTCCCCACAGTGGAAGCACTTGATCTTGGAGAGACCTTTTTTCTTCTGCTTTTCCTGCTTTCCCTTAGATGCTAGGGCAACATCTTCCTCCTCGTGCTTGACTTTGATCCCCTTGCTGCTGCTACCCATCTTCGAATGCCGTCTGATCTCTTCCTGGCGAAGAGCTGCCCACATCTCGTCCCAAGGTGGGAGAGTCCCTCTGCCCAGTATACTCTGGACAAATACCTCCCAGTCTTCTGAGACAACATTCAGGGTTGTCCTCACCATCAACTCCTGATTTGTGTCGCTTCTATAGCAGTCAATTGATCTTGGATCTCATTCAGTCCTCCGAGGAAGGTGTCAATCGACTCTCCCTTTTTCATCTAATACGACCTCAACTAATTCTCAAGTAGCATTCTTCTCTGCATAGAAGTATGTTGTTACAATTTCTTGAGAGCCTCCCACATCTCAAATGCCGTTTCCTTCTCGGCTATGTGTGGTACTACATGACCCTTGATCCCGTCAAGGATGATGCTCTTGGCCCTCGCCATTGCCTCCTCGTACTTGTCATTATCATTGGGGTCGACTGGGATAGCTATTACCTTCAAGGCGAAGTTCTTGACACGATTTCTGTCAAGTATGGATAAGATTCTGGCCTTCCAGATTGCGAAGTTCGACGCTCCGTCCAGTCTATCCTGATCTCTTACTCTGTGTAGTGCCATGATGCAGTTCTACTTCCCTCCTGGAAGTTCTGTGTTTGACTCCTTTGAGTCTCTACTTCCCGTTTGGAAGTTCTATGTTCGACTCCTCTGCGTCTCTACTTCGCGTCTGGAAATTCTCTTCTGGACTCCCTCTGAGTCCTGATTTCCCTCCTGGAAACCCTTTTGCCACTGTCGAGATGCCCCCTACGCTGATTGTCTTGTGCAACCACACCACTAATCCGGGTTCTTCGGCTAGAAACCCTCGGTAGCAACTCCTATTGGCCTTGCTTTGTCAGGTATTGTTCTGACTACAGTACCTCACCAGCTCCACTCTGCAATATTCCCACAACCTTCTAAACCCCAACAACCTGAAGGTGAGAGCTCCTCGGCTCTGCACAATCCCAGCACCAACAACCCGACCTCCTCAGCCAACTGCGTCAACCCTCCCAGCTTCTGCGTGGCTTTGCGTGAGGCTCTCTTTGCCTTCCTTAGCTTTTGCGTTGCCTCTTCCTGGCTCACCCTTGATGACGTAGGCACTGTGTCAACCTTCCCTTGTTGCTGCTCTACTAGAAACAACTTCTGTCACCTCGGGACAACTGTTTTCTGCTGCTATTGCTCTGCTCGACTGATATCCTTAGTTCTCCTGGGATCTGCAATCACGCTCTAATACCATGTTGAAATTTCTAAGTCTACTTAGCTAGAAACCCTCCATGCACTTTATCCGATTTATTCCTACCTACTTGTTATGTTACTTAACAAGTTATTTACAATGTAAATACTGAAAATAAAAACTAGTGCATGCTCAACATATTACAGATCAACAACTAAAGGAAATAGAAACAATCACACCATATGACACCATTATTTTTGGACCAATGTCCCTGGAAAAACCCAATGTGGGAAACCAAGTGCAACTATCTGAGGGTTTTCTTATTAAGCAATATCATAGTACAATCTGGGTGCCGAAACTGGCCTACCCAACAGAGAATTTCCTTGGCAGTAATACCTCTCAGTTTCTGACAAATCTCCTTGTTGAAACCTTGAATAATCCTTCCAGCAACTCCTCAACACCAATTTGACCCAGAAACCCCAACGTCAGCCTCTCTGTGGACTGTGTTAGCGCCTCTCTGCCTAGCGCTGGCCCTGCGTCACCCTGGATGGGTCTGCCTCAGCCTTAGGAGGCCTTGCGTTAGCCCTCTGGCCCTCTGCGTTAGCAACGCTGGCCTCTTTGAGGCTCTGCGCAGCTCTCGACTGCCTTTGCGTGGCCCTGCGTGAGCCCTGGCTGGCTCTGCGTCACTCTTCCCGGCTATTGCACTGCGCTCTCGACACTATCTCTGCCTCTCTATCTCTCTGTACTCAATGCTCCTCAGCTGCAACTCCCGATCACTAATTCTATCTCTCTTAGCAAACCCCGCTCTAGAGAATAGAATGATTGATCACTCTGGTGTGTTCTCCAAGTGACCCTCAAGCCTCCTCTTATACTTTTCCTGTTGACATATCAACGTCCGAGATTAAGTCCCTAATCAACGCCTAAAATTAGATCTAGCTTGATCCATGTGTTTTGGACCATTCTAACATAGTTTCATATTAATACACATTAATATTTTATTTTCCCTAAGTTTAGACTTAGGGACTCCATTAAAAATATTAATTATTTTAATATCTCCTGATTTGTTTAGAATCTGCCCAAACCCTTTCTGGGTATTGGAGATCTCATGTGCCCCAACCTCTCCACCAAATTTCGTGGCTAGAGCACATTCGATGCTACCCCAAATCAACATGTGTGCCACATTCTATTGGGTAGACCTTGGTAGTTTGACAAGAGTGTTACACATGATGGGAAAAAGAACACTTGCAAGTTCCAGAAGGATAGCATAAACCATACCTTGTTGCCATTATAGGAAGAAGGGACATCAAAGAACAATGATTCAAAGGGATGTTGCTGAGTGGGAAAGAATTTTTGCAGCAAATGGAGGGTAATGAGGTAAACTTTGCTTGAATTTTCCAGCCTAGAGTAATTATTACTTCAACTACTATTACAAACTTTCCTTTTGAAATTCAAGACGTGTTGAATGAATATAGTGACATTGTAGTAGATGACTTGCCTAATAAGTTGCCATTTGTGAGAAGTATAAGTCATCATATTGACTTGATACCGGGAGCAAGTGTACCAAACAGGGTTGCGTCCATAATGACCTCTTAGGAGAACAAAGAAAGTAGAAAGTAAGTGTAGGAGTTGTTAGATAAAGGACCGATCAGAAAGAGTCTTAGTATGTGTGCAGTGCCGACAGTGTTGAGCCCTAAGAAAGATGGTGGTTGGTGAATGTGCACAAACTCCAGGGCATTGAATAAGATTATGATAAGGTACAAATTTCCTTTACCCCACATACATGATTTTTTGGACTGTTTAAGCGCTGCTAGTTATTTCCTTAAGATTGATCTGAAGAGTGGGTACCATTAGATCAGGACTAGAGAAGGAGATTAGTGGAAAACTGCATTTGAAATTAATGATGGTTTGTATGAGTGCTGAGCATGCCATTTGGACTATCTAACGCACCCAATACCTTCATGAGATTGGCGAATGAGGTGTTAATGGAATTGAAAGGAAAATTTGTGATTGCATACCTAGATGACATCCTAGTGTACAATTAGTCTATAAAGGAGAACACTTGAGACACTTGAGGTATGTTTTAGAAAAAATGCAGTAAGAGAAAATGTTAATCGATTTGAAGAAATGTCCATTCTTGAAGACAAAGTTGGTTTATTTGGGCTTTGTTATATCTAAAGATGGCTTGAAGATAGACCTTTAGAAGGTAAGAGCTATTGTTGATTGGCTCTCTCCTAAAAGCATTTTTGAAGTTAGAAGTTTTCATGGTTTGGCTAGTTTTTATATTAAGTTTATTAGGAATTTTAAAGAGTGCTCCATTTGTGGAGACCATAAAGAAGGATAAACAACCATTCCAGTGGACTTCTGAAGCTGAAAAAGTATTCCAATTGTTGAAGAAGAAGATCACAAAAGTGTAATGATTCAATATTTGAAGTTTGTAGTAGTGGACAAATTTTCAAAGATGGCCCATTTCATTCCTTGTTTTAAAACTAGTGATGCTACCCATATTGCTAATCTGTTCTTCAAAAAAGTGGTAAGACAACATGGAGTGACCAAGAATATTGTCTTAGACAAAGACTCTCGATTCTTGGGCCATTTTGGAGGACCTTGTGGAAAAAGCTTGGAACATAGTTGAGCTTCAATTCAACCTATCACTCTTAGACTAATGGGTAGACTGAGGTAGTTAATAGGAGTTTGGGGAATATCTTAAGAAGCTTGGTTGGAGATCATCCCAAACAGTGGGATCAAGTTCTTGCTCAGGCTGAATTTGCCTACAACGATTCACCAAATAGAAATACTAGTCAGAGTCCATGCAAAATTATATATGGAATGCACCCGAGAGGAGTTCATGAGCTTAGAAATTTGGAAAGGGTTGAACAAAGGAGTGCAATAGGTGAAGATTTTGTTACAACCATGCAGGAGATCCATGAACGAGTAAAACAACAGTTATAAGACAGTAGTCTCAAATACAGAACCAGAGCAAACCTTAAGAGAAGAGAAAAAAGTTTTAAAGTGGGAGATTTAGTTTTAGCACATCTAAGGAAAGAAAGATTTCCTAGAGGAGAATATAATAAATTAAAATTGAAGAAGATTGGCCCTTATAAGATCCTCAAGAAATTCTCAGCTAATGCTTATGATATAGGATTGCCACTAGGGATTGGCATCTCTCCCATTTTCAATGTTGTAGACCTGTATAAGTATCAACCACATGGATAAGCACAAACATCAGACAACAATGGAGAACAAGAAGTTCGGTGGCAGAAGTAGTTACCAACAACATAGCCTTTGCAAGGAGAGAGAATTTTGGACAAGAGACTGATCAAGAAGACAAGGGGCAAGGAGTACTGCGATTACCTGGTTAAGTGGAAAGACCATCCACTAATGCTACATGGATGAATAACACATTACTACAGAAAAGTGGCAAGTCTATTGAAGACCTCATGAGCAGGAGCCCATGAATTCTTTGTTCCTTGGGAGTATGATGCAGGGGCATTTGTAAAAACTCAATTGGTAGAGAAGGTCAAAACCCTTTTACCAGAGGAGTTGGTTCCTCAATGTGTGGGATTGTTACGATAGATTAGAATTATTGTTGTTATTGATTGCCATGTAATATGTTTAAGAAAGATGTTTGTTTAATTTAGTTTTTGATAGAGCCAAATCAGATCATCTGATCCTGTTTCCTTGGATCTGGAATGATCTTGCATATGTATACTAATGTTTTCAAATTAATAAAAACAAAGAGATGACGAGAAGGATTTAAAGTGTGTAAAATTTGGAGAGTTCATTGTATTGATTCCCCGTGAACTGTGTGGATTGATTCAAGTGGTTTGCTTTGTTTATTTTTGTGATTGATGCGATTAGAGTGGTGTCACTGGGGTTCTATGAACGTGTCTTAACCACTGTATAATCCTTATAACAAGCTTGCAACAAAAAATCTCTCAGAAAGTAGCAAAGAAAGGTTGAGACTTAGTTTTTCTTTGAAACGTGCAGGAGCTCGTGAATTGGCAGAAATAGAATGGAGTCCTGTCATAACAAATTTTTGTCTCATGATGAGCTTTAATTGCCAGGACAGGAAAGGAAGAAGTGACACTTAATGGGAAATTTCCCATCTTAGAGTCTGTCTCCCTGGAGATTTCGAAGGCAAGCCTTTTGCATTGAGTTAAAAAACGTCAGAGTTCTGGGGTCAACACTTGACAGGAATTGGAAAAGTGGCAACAAACGAAGAAGAATCTCCGTCCTGAAGGTTTAGTTCCTCGGAAGCAGAAGTGGTGGTTCCCTGGAAATATCAGCGGAGGACTCGAAACAATACTGTTAGGGTGGCTCGAGATTAACTCACCAGGGGATGAAATCCTGGTCACAGTGTTGCGGTTGTATGGCCCTCCTTGTGAGAATAGGTGCTAAAGCTTAATTGGCTCGCACACACATATTGTATTGGTCTTGGCTTTGATGGCTATAAGTTTTGGATCCAATTGTTTGTAAAGTATTCCTCCCTTTCCCTTGGTTTATATGTATTATAATATACATGCTCCTCCGTCACATAGGTTGGGACTTTGGTAGGGTTTAACTCCATATTTGGTCTGTGACAGATATATATTAAAGTTTTGAATGTGGTGGTTTTTTAAATAATTTCTTCCATCCTTAGTCTTCACAAAGATTGACAGGATGAGATGATGAAAAGTGACTTTCAGTGGCCGGATAGATTGTAGAGGCTGATTAATCTTTGGGATTAAAAGTTACTTAAATAAAAATAAAATAAAAATAGTCACTTAGATAAAATAAAAGGGAGGAGCTTCTAGAATGAAAATAAAATAATAAAATAAAAGTGCTTCTGGAAGGTTGGAGAGAGATCCATCAAGTCTTTAAAAGAGGGGAAAGCAAGTCATTGGGAGCATCTTGCATTTGGAATATTTTCCCTTGGAGAGTTTTAGCAAACTTGGTTTTCAGGTTCATAGAGCCCTAGGACAAAAACCCTTGGGTTTCCTGGTGTGTTGGACGAAACCCCAACTCACTATCATGGAGATTTCTTTCAAAAATCTCATAGTGCTTTATAAACATCAGTTGGTGAGCAATCTGGAGCAGATTTGTGGGTTGGAAGTGGGGATCACTCAGATCTCCAATTTGTGCTTCATTTCCAGTTACGTCTATTGGTTCCAGTCTTAGTTTTGGGAGGCCAGTTTCAGTATTGTTGTAGTTATTTTGGAGGCCATCATGTCAACTACTTTCATGTAATCCTATATTCAATAAATAAAAATAAAGCTGAGTTTGCTGCCATTTCTGATGTGTATTTTTGAGTCGCAGTATTTTCGGGTTTATATTGCAAATTTAATTGTCTGCGACATTTCATGAAAATTTTGTTAATTTTAGGGCTAGATAGTTCTCTGTTGTAGATAATTGCATTTTAAAACCTTTTCAACATTTTCACATTACATTCACCCCATATCATAAGCAATTATACACGGTGAACTTTAACATAAAAATGCAGTAGAATACTAAGGAACATTAGAAGAAAAGCAAACACAATAGAGACACTAGGATTTAGGTTAGAGACCAGGAAAGAACCCCACAAGGGGGAAAACCCATAATCAATTCTTCTTCTATTAGTCATTCAATCTTCAATTGAGATACAAAGTACAAATATAATGAGACATAAGTCTTTCATTGTCAATCACATTAGCCTCCTAGGGCCAACCCAGGTTCATGCAAGATCCTGATGAGATGGCTGCAAATAATTTTATTAAGGAGGCATTCACACGCCCTTCACAAGACCTCTGTTAGGTCCCATATATCACTGTCATAAGTAGCATACATGTTATTGCCATAGGAGCACGTGTCATTGTCATGCATAACAGTCATATCACTATCAAGTAATACTGTCATCACAATCATAAGTATCATTGTCATACAACACTGTCATTAGGACACTGCCATACATCATTGTTATAGAAACACTGCGATTCATCACTATCATCACTGTTATGAACGCATTGCCGTAAATTACTGTCATCATTGCTATAAACACACTGCCATAGGTCACTGCCATCACTGTAGATTAGGGGACATAAATCCTTATCATAGCGCTGCTCAAGTTGGCAGAAGTGGTCTCCCAACGGACCTTAGAAAGGCCTCATAAGCATCATGCCTTATTGTCCTTCACAAGGGATTTAACAAAGGGATCTTCTAACCAACCCTCTAAACTGTACACTACTTGCCATACAAGTCTGTCCAAACTAGACTTACAACTCCTAACATCCATGGACATAAAAGTAGCAAGTACATACCTTTTAGGACAACCAACCCGTTGCCCTAAATCACCACGACTTTGAGCACACCTCTGAGGAATTTGACCCTAGATCACAATCCTCTTCGGCTAGGGTTTTCAGAGTTAAATACCAGATTTCTAAGCTCTGCGTTAACCTTCTTCTAGGCTTTGAATCTGCTACGCTAGTCCCTCAAAGTATGCGGCCTAGTCTTAACAATCCACTTGACCTCACGACATGCCAAAACATCCCTATTCAAATTGCCTCGACCCTCCAATAAGTTACAGAGCTCCGCGACCTGATCACAAAAGATTAGCCCCATAAAACTTGCAGGAGGATACTCGACCTCACTCCATCTATATTCCCGGCTATTCTGCTCTCCGCAACAAGCCTTACGACCCTCTAAACAAGGTATCACAGGGGATCGACCATACCTCTAAGACACATAAAGTATGCGACTTGTTCACAGAGATTTTGTCACCAAATATGCTTAGAAATACTTCTTGCAAAATCGACATGTAGCTCCCTTCACATCCTGGCCCAAAACATAAGAAAATACATCAAATTAATCATCTCTCCAACTCGGCTAGGGCTCTCAAGCTTGCAGATACCTCATAAGACTTTCTACCTTTATGTGATGCACTTGATGTGTTTTTGGATGAGCCACACGTTCTCTTATTTATACAAATCATTTCAGGAACTAAGAGGTGGCTTAGAGCCAACATGACCCTTCAATTTGTGATGTCGACTTAAGGAAAATGCCCTTTTAATTTGCTCTTGATAATATTAAATACATTTATTAAATGCCTTGATGATTGGTTGCCCAAATAAATTTGTCACATCACATATTAATGAGAGAAGTGCCAAAATAATACAAAAATAATAATTGCCTTTTATCAATGTGAGTTCTCTTTTGGGGCAAGATGGTTTCTCCTCGGGTTAATAGGGCTTTTCCTTGGGGTAATTCATCTCAAAGCTGCCTAAATTTCAACACTCCCTCTCATCTATGGAGGAATTTTCGACTGTACCATTTGTCTCATTCTCAGATGTACATGTCTCGAAAGAAGAGAAACTCACCTCATCTAATAGAAGAAGAATAATCCACAACCAATGGTAGGGGAGATTGATTTAGCACAACCAAGTCCATGGAAGTCACAAATGACCTTGGTAAAGATCACACACACCTTACTTGTCTCGAGGTCAAGCTCCGTGACCTCATCTCAACTGAACAATGATGACTCGATCCATAGAAGAAGAAGAATGATCCACACTGACAATAGGGGAGATCAATCTACCATAACCAAGTCCATGTCAGTCATAAATGACCTCGGTAGAGATCACACACCCTATGTCCATTAACTGACCCTCACCCAACTTGATCCTTAGTAATCAAGTGGTAGAACATCTGCATCCAATACTTAGGGGAGATCAATTTACCACAACCAAGTCCATGGCAGGCACGTCCATCCTTGGTAAAGATCACACACACCTAAGTCTCCTCTCCCATTGGCCAAAATGGGAGGCTATTCCAACAAGCTTAATTGAGTCCATGGCTCCTTTAAAAGGGTGACTTGTGGGTAGGATGCATATTGGGGTTTGTATTCAACCAAGTCCATGGCTTTAAGGAGTACTTGTTGCCACACAAACTAGCAGGCCTTGTAAAGAGGCAAAAGCTAGAGGGCACAAACAACGCCTTGGGACAGAGGCCCACTGTCACCACAAACTGAGACTCCTTCTATTCTCGTATTTTCTCCAAAGGGAGGAGTTCCAGTATGTCTCACTTGTGATATATATGTATCTATAGAAGGTTTGAAGTGAGGGAAGGTGGCTCGTTCAATGGAAATGTTCAATAAATGTGCGAGCTTTGGGAGAAGCTAGTAGGACTTTCAACGAAAAACCCCTTAAAATGAAGGCTACACGAGACCTAGGGTTGAGATATTTAGCGAGATATGAGTTCATCTAAGGTCAAGGTAGACAAGAGAAAAGGCTATGAATGATATACTTCAACAAGTAACTAAGCACAAGCCTTCAAAGAATCCACAAGTTGAAGGATTAGCTTCTAGGATGCCCACTGAATAGGGCATCAAATTTCCGGAGCTTCCACTGTAGGAAATCTACTAAAACTTGAGGATCACTAGAGGAGACTTTAAGGAGGAGATCTATTTACGGGATATTCAAAATGTCCTCTAGTGGATTTTGTGCCAATCCCCAGAGAGGCCTCCTTATCCTTAAACGGACGAGGAAAAGAGGTGAAAAGGAGGTGAAAGAAAGATGATTTATCATTTTGAGAGTGATCACCAAGCTTTTAAGGTCAGTGCCTAGCAATTGGGAGAATTGGAGTCAAAGATAACCTTGATAAGGCAACTCGGTCTTCAAGGAGACCTATAAGAAATATTGCTACCCTTAATGGAAGCATCAACAAAACAACTTCTAGATATTTATACTTCGATGGCAATAGTTAATGGAGTTTCAAGGATGCACATGCAACAAATCCCCTAGGAACTTTCATTCTTTCATTCTTTCATTATCTATGAGTAACACATGCAAAATTTGCCAATAATTTCAATGATTAAACAATATTTCATCAATTAGGGCACACTAATAACCATGAGACAATATTCCACGCATTAGACATTAATCAAAATTAGAAATATAGCATTAAATAACACTTACAAGACAATGAAGAACATATCCATCCATCAACATGCCAAAAAGAAGCTCCAAGAGAGATAAGGAAATTAACCAAACATCAAAATTCATCCTCAAATTGGGGGTCTGAAATTCTCAAGAAGAGATATCGAAAATTCAGCGTGTGGTGGATAGAATGAGACTAGGTCTCATCTATTTATACATGAGTTATGAGTTCAAAAATTAAAAGACAATGCTCCTCCAATGCCTAAAATGTCAAGTAACCCACCCATGGTTACAAGCCAACCATGATAGCTCAAAAATAAAATCGAATTAGCCCTATTAAGCCCATGCAACGCTGATGTGGAGGCCTAGAGGGGCAGCGTTGAGGCCTCATGTGCTAAAAATGAAGGAGAGGGCCTCAAAATTGTTGATGAAGAGGGGGATGCCCTCCATATGGTGCAAAACATCTCCAAACCCCTAATTGGGCTTTGTGGGCATCAAATGGGTCTCATGGGTCTTCAAGTAGCTCAAGATCAAGTTGATGCTCCAACAATGAAGGCTAGAAGCATAGTTTTAAAAACCGGAACAGGTGACCGGATTGGTCCACCTAATAAACCGGGTTTCAAACTAGAACCAGTCAAACCGGAACTGGTCAGATCTCAATGCACTGAGTTTTAAAAAAATACATTAAATAATTAATTTTTAATGAAAAATACTATTTTTAAGATTTAAAACCATGATTCCAAGCCAATAGAGACAAAATATGCAAAGTTTTCTGTTCTATATACCATATAAAGGTGAATATATCAAAATGGCACCGAGTGCAATACATATCATCGATAAATACATAAGTAATGAGGCTCTAAATGTCTATAAAGTCCAAAAACAATGCTACAAGCTATGAGGCCATTGGCCTACTGCAAGACTACAAGTCTACACATGATCAATAATCAAATTCATCACCACTACTAGACACATGATCATTGTCAGGAGCTACATAAACATCATCTGGTTTAGAGTTCGAGGATGCCTCAGCCTCATCTGCAACCTCAGTGGCACTGCCACTAATAACAATAGGAGTGGACCTAATGGAAGCATGAGTTCGTCGAACTGCACGACTAGTGCCTTCCATTGGTTGTTTTCCTTTGCTTGATGCAACTACTAATCTTGGTTCTGATGGCGCTACCAAATCTGCTTCATCCCCTGCTAATGCCATGTCAATATCAAAATCAACATTAAACACAGGATCTTCGGTGTCCTCCACCCATTCCGATGTTGGATCAATATCGCCCAACACAATGGGATCTAGATCAAGTGTTCTGTTCATCATTTGGTTCCGCCTTAGTCGAAGGTTGTATTGCACGAAGACAAAATCATTTAACTGTTTTTGTTCCAAACGATTTCTTTTCTTCGTGTGTATGCGCTCAAAAACAGACCAATTGCGCTCACAAACTGAAGCACTGCAAGTTTGGTTGAGGACTCTAATTGCAACTTTTGCAATTGAGGACATTGGCCGCCAAATACTCCCACCAATGTGCTGCAAAGAAAAAGACATTAATTAGTAACTTAGTTCATTTCATTACTTATTTAAAAATTACAAGTATTTATAGATAACTTGAATTGTAAATTTGTAAACAATTTAACTTGAAAAGAAAAACAAATTGGAATTACTTTCCTGGTTGATCCACATCTCTTGCCATCTTTGCCAAGTTTTTTCCATAGGTACCAGCTGCCATACTAAAAAGAGTAAGTATTTTATGTATTTCCAACTGGTCTGCATGGATAGGGACCATGCACTCCAGGCAATCAATCAATCCAGCTCTGAGCTCCCCATCCTACAAATCTCCTAACCAAGCTTTATAATGATACTTTGGGTTCAAAAAATACCCAGTTGCATGTATAGGATGATGGAGTTGATTATTCCGTCTGTTATCAATGATCTCCCATATACGTCCATATTTAGCTAACCTATCCTCATAAGCTGCCTGTATTTGCTCCTTTGCCTGATCCATAGCCTCATAAATGTAGCCCATGGTCAATTTTCCCCATCCACCATCCTTAGCACCTTAACAAGGGGCTCAGTAATTTTCACAAACTTTGCTGACCTTTTCCAAAAATAATTGTCAAAATTTTTCTTTTTTGATCTCTTTGCCATCTTGTCTACGAGCCCATCGAGATTCAGTCCAATCATCAGAAGAAAACATTTTCTCCAGGTTTTTCTGTTGAGAATTGAGACATTGCAACATGAGGAAGTGAGTTGCAAATCTCGTAATAGAAAGCCTAACAATCTCTTTGCCCCCATTGTTTTTCCTCATTAGGCTTAATACCCATGAGTGGTTGTAAATGTATTTTGGAATGCACTTGTCATGCTCTACAGTGTTTTTTACCCACTCCACTTTTCCTATGTCCTCAAGCATGAGGTCTATGCAATGTGCAACACATGGAGTCCAAAATATGGTCTTATATTTGGACTCAAGCATCTTTCCAACAAGAACATAGTTTGACGCATTATCTGTGATGACCTACACAACATTATGCTCCCGCACTTCTTGAATAATCTTATCTAAAAGATCAAATAGAAGGGTTGCATACTTCACTTTATCAGATGTATCAGCTGATCTCAGAAACATGGTTCCTTGAGGGCAAGAAACAAGGAAATTAATGATAGTGCGATTCTTTCCATCGGTCCATCCATCTGACATGATGGAACAACCTGTTTTGAGCCATGCCTTTCTATACTCGGCGAAATACTCATAAATGGAAGAAATCTCTTTTTGCAAAAGAGCTCCCCTCAAGTCATGCATACTAGGGCCTTTGAAGCCCTTTCTTGCAACTATAACAGAGTCCCACATAGCTTGGTAATAAGGTGAGCGAGCAACATTAAATGGGATATTTGCATCATACCAACATCTAGCAATGTATTGATAATAAGTTTCTTTGCATTGTTTTTTCCAATGTTGATCCAAAGTGGGTTGACGACTTGGCTGGGAGGAAGTGGGATTAGCAGAGGCAATGGTGGCTGAGGATGAGAGATAACTCTGGAAGTTTGTTCCCTTTGTTCCTTTAGATTGTTGGCCAAGAGCAAGAGGAACATAGTGAAAGGGGTCATTGGTGGAAGGGATATAAGAGGAGTCTTGAATCTCATAATCATCATACCCACTCTCTTTCATGATTTCTAATAATTCCCTCTTCCTTCAAATTTCATCTTGGATGGCCTTCTCCCTAGCCTTATTCTCCTCAAACTTTTCAACTTGGAAAGATATTCTGCCCTAACAGAATCTAACACTTCATTTGGTGCTTCATATGGCTTTACTTGGCCTCTTATCCCAACCAAGTGTTGTTTCAATCTGAGAATACCCCCACCTCCAATAGGTTTATTGCAAAATTTGCATATCATTTTTCCATCAATCACATCACAATGAGCCAATGCATTGCCTTTGGCGTTTGGAGCCATGTTGGTTTGAAATAATTAAATATGCAAAAAAATCTGCCATTTAAAAAAATTGCAGTTAATAAAAATGGAAAAGCAAAGATAAATTTAGGAAAAAAAATGCACATTGTAGGCTACAAAATTTGATAACATAGAACTAGAGATTTGATAGCGTAGAACACATAAAATTTTTTAATACATGGACAATAGTGAAATAAGGAAATTTTCAAGTGAAAATCCTTATCTGGAAATGCAAACTAGCTTCCTTAGCCTCCTCTTGAAGATGCCAACTCTACCGACAGCTCCAAACTATCTCCTAAATAGCTCCAACTACAACTCCAAGCTTCCAAGATGACTACTCCAGCTAAAACTCAACACTTTCCAAGCTCACAATCGAACTTAAAAAAACTCCAAATGAGATGTGTGGGACAAATGAGAGGGGTAAGCTCCTTTTAAAGGCTTGGAGAGGGTGTTTTTGGAGGGAAAAAACCCTTATTTTCCCTCCAAAATGTTGAAAAATCTAGGGCATCATAAGTTAGGAGATTTCTCTTCTTGATAATTGCTTGTGATATACTTTTACTTCTTGGATTATGATCTTCTCTTTGTTATGTTATTATTATGTTCTTATCATCAAGACAATAACCAAATGAACAATGGAAGACAAGAGACACAGTATGTAGGCTTGTTAGCTAGGGTCAAAACCTCTCACTCTTTGAGAGGAAAACCCATTTGGAAATTCTTCTTATAGATCTTCAATTGGCAAATACCAAGACTATGACAAAGACCCTTGACTGTAGTGTCCTTCAAGATCCTTGTCATTAACCTCTTCTTCAATGATGCTCTTCTTCTTGACTTCTTTTTGTTCTTATGCTCGACTTCTTCCCTTCTTGGTCTCGACTTCCTTAGAATCTCGGCCTCTTCTTGTAGGCTTGCCAACCCACCATAGAAACCCTTGCTTGTCTTCGCTTCCTTTATAGTCTCCAAGAGAGACTTCTTGACTCAGCTTCTTTTAGCGAGATCCTAGCCCCAACAGTTCCTTTGACTTCTTCTAAATACCTTTGGTTCTGCTATCTTCGCATGTAGGAGAACGAACCAATCTGAAAACACTACTTGATGACCTTCGCTATCTTTCCTCGTTGCTGCGTAGATATGGAGGCTTCTTTTGGAGTGTATCTCACACGCACTTCTTGACTTGCTTCACCAAATTCATTGTCTCCAAATGAGAGTGAGTATGGGTATATATACAAGCTTGTTCATTACCTCTAGGCCGACATGATCTCTTTGAGGGATGCCGACTTCATCTTCTAGATCCGTCGCTTTGATGTAAGTTGACATTATGAGGACTAGTGACAAGGTCTTGGAGGATGACTTTACAGACATGAATAACTCTTTACAATGTGTAACATGACTTCATTACATGACAATGACTCTTTTATTCTTTTATGACTAAATGAAAAAATTCCTAAAGGCTCTCTATGGGAGCCTTGACTGAAAAATAAAATCTCTTGCTCATGAAACCCATGATGCAAGCGTTACAATAATTTTATTTTTCTTCTTTTCATCTCTTTACGTAAAATCACAATTACATGTCATTATGAAGACCAAACCTAGTTACACTTTTCAAAACTCCCTCTTAACTAGGGAGGTATTCATAGTTTGTACTTGGTCATTCTCAATTTGAAGAATTTCTCATAAGAAGAATCAGATTGGTAACCCATTTGTTTAGCATCATATCAATCGGCATTGTTACATAGCAGGGCCTTGACTAACAACTCTATCTATCCACAAGATCTGAGCTCAAGGCTAGCAAGACCAATGATTTATAGACACTCTCATCATTGTCTCTCTCTGAACATACCCTACCCGGATACTCAAGGTGTGTTCCATGAGGACTATTCTTATCTTGGACTCCCCATCCCTCAAAGAATATCGGTCCTCCACGATTACTCTTCTCTCGGAAGCCCTATCTCATCCTCAAAGAGTATCGGATGCCAAATGATTATCCAATCCTCTCATTCCGTCTTCCCAGGTGAAGACCAGAATGATGTGTCTATCTATCCTTCTCAATTAGGGAGGACATATCTATTCCATTGAAGGAATTTACTGATTCCTACACAAGAAATGTACCTAAGCTCCCTCTTGGCTTAGGAATTTTCAAGTTTCTTCCAAGTAAGAAACTTTCCAGTCTCCCTCTCAAAATAGGGACCTTCAGCAGCTCTTCAGGTGGAGATGACGGGACAACCAGCTGCTTGAAGAACTTTCTTTGATGTCATGAATTTCTTCTTTGTTGTGGAGTCTTCATCTTTAGGGACTTCTTCATAGGGCACATACCATGCATCACTTTCATCCACTAGTCATGTCATTATTCCTTTCATCAGAAAGTGATCCATCAGTCTTCATCTGGCATTGCTTCATGTTATGCTACCTTCATCAGGCTTTCTTTCCCGGAAGGTTTCTGCATTCTTCTACATGGTTCTTCATGGAAGACATTCATAGTTCTTCCCTTCAGCAACCTTGTATAAGCCTATCCAGATACTAGTTAATAAATAAGAAACAATGTGGAAAAAGTTGAAGTTGGGATTAATTCGGAAAGGGTCCAAAAGTTGAAAAACTCGTTAAAGTCGAGAGTTTTTTGAAAAAGTCGGCAAGAAGTCGGCAAAATTACAAAAACACAAAAATATTCATTTTTTTTTTTTAGCATCTAGAGTATCCACGACATCAAATAAATGCATTTCCACATAAACATGTAAAGAAAGCTAATATATAATATGTATATGAAGTCTAGTGCTACATCACATATCAAAATAGTGAATCAACTCTTGAATGTTGAGTTTCGTCTGAGTCTCAACTCTCAAGACAACCGACTTTTTGGGTCGACTCCTGATAAAATCAGGTGTATAACGAATAAATCGCGATTTTTTTCGTTTTTGAAAAAGTCTGCAAAAAATCGGAGGATTAAATCGTTTTGTTGAAAAAATCGCAATTTTAGGATTTAATCCCGATTTTTGCAGACTTTTTCCACACTATTAATAAGAAATGAACACTTAAATCATAGTTACCTTAGTGATGGTCTTTCATCATGACATCTTCCTGTAGGCATCAACATCCAACGTACATGTTGACACATCTCCTAAAGATATGTTTTGTCAAGGGTCTCCATCTTTTTCCAGACTTCCATCAGAGTCTTCATATCTTTCCGGGAGATTTCCTAGTCAAATCTTCTTGGTCCTTTGGGTGTTCACTTCCTTTACCATGGTTGCATAACTTCATGATCTCCTCCTTCCTTTCTTCACACATTTCTTTCCCAAGAGCTTCAGAGTTCCTCAGTTGTAATCAAACACTTAATACTTCCATATGAGGACATATTATGTTGATTTCATCTAATAAATATGTGATTCATGCATTCTAGCGTCCTTTTGAGGGAGGAGATTTCTTCTTTGATCATGCCTCTTAAGAGCAATGATCCATGTTGTTTGTAACCGTATGAAAAGACTTCTATAAAATCAAATGTGAGCATTCATACCTCATTTTTCTTTTGGATCATCCAGACTTCCTACAGTGGCTACCTTTGAATGAAAGAACTTCATTCCCTTGATCTACTTCACTGTCATGTTGTCATACCATCATTCTATGAATTCGACAAGATTGGAATTCTTGAAGAAATACTTGCTTTTCTTTTTGGTCGGTGAATCTTACAATAAAGATTACATTAGAGAATTTTGAGGATCTTGCATATCCTACACTGTAGATGTTTCCATTTTGACACAATGATAACCTACTTTTCCAAATGACTTCTATAAAAATCACTTGAGCTTTCAATGAGGTTTCCAAGAGCTATATCCTACATAGTTGAGTTCCATAGGTTTTGATCCAGAAATTCATCATATAATACATGTCACGAGCTCTTACTTCTAATGCTTCTACCATGATGCCATTCTCTAATATGATGCATCCTATCTTATTTCAAAGATTCATATCTACAACAATACCTATTAAGGAAGGAGATTCTTTCAATCATATTGGGGATCTTTCACTTCCTCCTTCTTAGGCTTCTTTGTCTCAGGCTCTTCTACTACTTTAGTAATATGGGCTTCTTCCTTATTCCTCTTGTTATTGTTCCTTTTAGGACAATCTCTTCTATAGTGCCCATATTCTTGACATCTATAGCATGAACCTTAGCCATGTCCTTTTCCTTTTGAGGGCCAAATTTACCAAACTTCCCTTTTCCTTTTGTCACTAATTGATCCCTTCCATATGATCTTTTGTCACTTTCTTTCTTCAACCTGTCTTCTTCTGCCATGCATAGAGACCATAATTTGATGAATGGGATAGCTTCCTCTTTTTTAGTAGATATGAGGTTACCTTGATCATCAATGAATGCATTTAGAATAATGGAGATCATTTCTTTATCAGATACCATCTCTCCTAGATCTTGCAATTGAGTTTTTATTTGAGCTGCTTTTGAAAGGCATGAAGATATCCCTTCATCCTTTGATACCTTTAATTTATATAGATAAGATCTAAGTGATATGATTTTTTCTATCGTACATTCAGAGAAATGTTCTACTAGCTCATCATATATTTCTTTTGATGTCTCCAACTCGGCTACATAGGGAATGAGAGGATCTTTGATAGATTCTTTAAGAATCTTTTGGGCTTTTAGATCCCTTTCCATGTATTCAAATAATGCTTGTTCTTCGGATGGCTTGGAGACCTTTCCATGAACATGATCAATGACTTCATTTACTTCGAGGACTATGTCTATCCTTCTTTTCCATACAAGGAAGTTTGATATCACAACTAGCTTATGGTTCTCTTTGAAACATGAAGTCGTTTTTACTGGATTATATTATAAGAAAAAGGAACGAACTTGTGAAGATAAAATCTTCAACTTGATGATGATGACGAACTTGATACTTCTCAAATGATTCTTTTAAGAAGGTTCTTACTTCGACGAAGGAAGACTACCTTCTTTAGGATGATCTTCTTCCAAAAGAAATCCTTGCTTCAATAAAGAGAAGATTTCCCTTTATGACTACACCTTTCGATCTAGCCTTCCTTAGTCTTTGAAGAGCTTTCACTCCTTTGGTGATATATGAGTGATGATCCCAGAAGTGCTTCTAGGGTTTTGGTATGATGAAGATATTGATCTCTTGCTTGCTGTTTTCTTGACTGGCTTTGATCATTCTTTGAAGCTCAATTCTTGCGGGTCTTCTTGCTTGAATGCCCCTTTTTGACTTCAACACCTAAGCTCTGATGCCATGTTGAAAAATCTAGGGCATCATAAGTTAGGAGATTTCTCTTCCTGATAATTGCTTGTGATATACTTTTACTTCTTGGATTATGATCTTCTCTTTGTTATGTTATTATTATGTTCTCATCATCAAGACCATAGTTGTGGGGGAGCCCCCCCCCCATCGAACCCGCTCCCGAAGCGCGCTCCCGAAATCGCTCCCGGA
>APFE031421355.1:207421-223941 GCA_000404065.3 Pinus taeda | reverse complement strand
AAAATATATATATTTTTAAAAAATCGCTCCCAGATTCGCTCCCAAACTGGGAGCTTCTGAAAATGGTCGCTCCCGCTCTCGCTTCTGCTCCCGCTTCCGCTCCCGCTCCTGCTCCCGCTCCTGCTCCCGCTCCCGCTCCCCGCTCCCGCTACCCGCTTCCGCTCCCGCTCCCAAGTAACATTGATCAAGACAATTACCAAATGAATAATAGAAGACAAGAGACACAGTACGTAGGCTTGTCAGCTAGGGCCAAAACCTCTCAATCTTTGAGAGGAAAACCTTGTTAGAAATTCTTCTTATAGATTTTCAATTGACAAATACCAAGACTATGACAAAGACCCTTGACTCCAGTGTCCTCCCAAGATCCTTGTCACCAACCTCTTCTTCAACGATGCTCTTCTTCTCGGCTTCCTTTCTCTTCTTATGCTCGACTTCTTCCCTTCTTGATCTTGGCTTCCTTAGAATCTCGGTCTCTTCTTGTAGGCTTGCCAACCCACCACAAAAACCCTCGCTTGTCTTTGCTTCCTTTATAGTCTCTAAGAGAGACTTCTTGATTTGGCTTCTTTTATCGAGATCCTAGCCCCAATAGTTCCTTTGACTTCTTCTGGATACCTTCGTTCTGCTATCTTCACATGTAGGAGAACAAACCAATCCGAAAACACTACCTGATGACCTTCGCTATCTTTCCTCGTTGCTGCTTAGATATGGAAGCCTTTTTTGGAGTGTATCTCACACATCCTTCTTGACTTGCTTCACCAAATTCATTGTCTCCAAATGAGAGTGAGTATGGGTATATATACAAGCTTGTTCTTGATCTCTAGGCTGACATGATCTCTTTGAGGGAAGCCGACTTCATCTTCGAGATCCATCGCTTTGATGTAGGCCGACATTATGAGGACTAGAAGGTCTTGGAGGATGACTTTTACATATACATGAATAACTCTTGACAATGTGTAACATGACTTCATTACATGACAATGACTCTTTTATTCATTTATGACTAGATGAAAAAATTCCTAAAGGCTCTCAATGGGAGCCTTGACTCAAAAATAATATCTCTTGCTCATGTAACCCATGATGCAAGCATTACAATATTTTTATTTTTCTTCTTTACATCTCTTTACATAAAATCACAATTACATGTCATTATGAAGACTGAAGCTAGTTACACTTTTCAACACAAAACACCCCGGAACCTTCCTAAACCACGCCGCGTGGTTCTGCCGCGACCTTGGCAATGAATCAGTTGGTTTAGGACGAAACTAACTGGTTTGACCATAAACTGGTCAGTTTCGTCATAAACCGGCCGGTTCTGTCCTAAACCGGCCAGTTAGGGCTAATGTTTCTGAAATTTTGGCGAAATGGACCCATGAACTGGGTTTTTTCGGTTGGTTTGACTGAGTTGCCCAATGAACCGACTGGTTTGATCGGTTTCTGGTTCAAGTTGACCAATTTTTAAAACTATGGCTAGAAGATGACACATGCTCTCCCATGTCTCCCTAGGAAAGACATAACCTCCTCCCAGTCTTGGAACAATTGCTAAGTGTTGGGTGCAATGTGTAGCTGGCTGGGCAACGTGGTTTAAGTGCATCATCATTTCTGAATCACTGGGGCACGAACAAGAAAATAGTGGTGCTGAAGAAGCCCATGGTGTGGCAATCAATGTTCTACATGGATGGAGGCACATGTCTCTCAACGCCCACCTTACAAATGCCATTGTGATCCTCTGGGGTGCTTGGATCTCGTATAGGAAAGCCAAGTCCAAGATGAAGACGAACCTGCAATCTTGTATAAGATCCAATGCGTCTCCTCACCTTCCAATACAATGATTCATTAGTGCAATTGAGTAAACAAGATTGCTAATTAAGGGCAAAAGTGGATACTTCATAGTGGGGTTCCCTCCCAAATTTGGGGCTTTAGACATGCACTACTGTTACCTCCCTTGGCAAGAGAAGTTAATGAAGGACCCTATTAGGTGGTTTCAATCTTTAAGGGAATGACAGGTCCAAGGTACACCCTTCAAATGACAGGTGGCATGTGAAATAATGATGGAACAGAGTGGGGACATAGGGAAGGCTCTAAGCCACATGCCATGGTACAAGTGTAGCTATGATGGAGGCCCGCACCTTGGGTGTGTGGATGTAAGGAGGGAGCAATTGTGGTACATGAGTTACCCCGACCTTTGTTTTTCCAACCTTCTTCATTTTCCTTTTGCCTTTTATTGGTTTTTCTTCATTTTACTACTCGGGGCTGAAGGGGATGAGAAGCATGAAGTGTAAGATATAACAATGATTACCCCCTTAAAGTGGGGCAATTCATCGCCCACAAGGGGTTGGGACATTCATGGGTTCTTTGATGATGCAAGGGGCACTCATAGGGGCCTTAGGATCCAAGGTGATGGCCATAATGATAGGGGGAAGAGATCTTGTTTGGAATTCTCCCACGTGGTAAATTCTATTGTCACAACCATCTTTTGCATTTTGTGACATCTATTGTTATGTGGCCATATTATGCTTTTATCTTTCTTTTCAGTTGCATCAACCTTCCGGGCATCGTTTCAAGCCCGACCCAAGGTGTGGAGAAGGGGAAGGGGAGGCTAACACCTTGTGGACAAATGTGGACCCAGGGCTTGTAATGAGCGGAGGGGAGTAAGATATATGGTAGTGGGAAGTGGGACCTCGCAACCAAAATTAGGGTTTCCCATGTAGTGCCACTTCTAAGGCTAATAGCAAACAAAGGAGATCCCACATGACTAGGATTCAGGATTAACCCCCTAGTTGAGATAAGGGAACAAGAGTGCAACCAAAGCCCTTATTTCTTCCAAGTTACTCGATAATCTATGTCCAAGTGTGCCCAAGAAAAACAATCATAAACACCTAATTACATAATGAAAAATCATACCTTCAGGGTTGGATGGCCCACCTTCAAACATACGATCATGATAGATGAGCGAGGGTGCACAATGGCTGGCTCAAGTGGTAGAGAGAAGTAGCACATCAAAGCTATCAAGTGGCTACAAGGGGCTTCTCGCAGCCAACTAAAGACAAATCTAGGAGAAAATTTCTCCTATAGGGGTCAACCACTGGTGGTGGGTAATAGTACCTTCACCCAGGCGTTTAGCTGTACAACCCCCTTCACCAAGTCAGTGGCTAGTCATAAAGATGGGGAAGGCATATGCTTAGTGTTCTCGATCAGTAGATTTCCCTCTCGGGGAAGGATACATTCTCCTACTCTCCAGGACGCTCTATGAAGAATATGAACTTCAACGGCTTGGTGAGAATGTCAACAATCTGCTCATCTGTTGAAGCCTCTCTACTTCAATTTTGCAACGAGTCACTATTGGAGCCTCATTGCTCCCTTTGTGTTGGAGCCTCAATGGTCCATCAGTGGCACCATGTCTGACAATCTTGTGGATAGATTTTGAAGTCACACTTGTCGCAATATGATTAACCACTGTTAGATTGAGTGCAATGGAAGTCTGCTACCTGCTCATCTAGGAAATCAAAGCAAGACCCATATTGAAGTAACACCTCAACGTATTCTTCCTGTTTACAACACTCCTGGTTCACTTGGCATGCCATACCTCTCTAATCACAACACTATCTCAATCCATGACTGACTGTATCATATATGTATCTTAATACTAGCCTTGCAACATCCTAGTATGCATGTCTAGGCTCCATCTAGCTCAACGTACATGCTGCAAAGCAAGGGCGATCTGGCTGCCTGCTCATTGTGGGGTCCACCAAATCTGAATATGAAGAGAAGTCTCTCAATTGCTCCATTGTAATTCATCATGACAAGTGTTTGACAACATATTTCCCTTGACAAGGAAGTCCTCATCATCTCTCTTTGGTATTGAACGATGAGATTATCTAATCCTGTCATAGATAAATTATTAGCATATATAAAAATCAAAGACATACCTTCAACCTTAAAAAGAGGTTGGAGGCCGCATCAGATGTCCATCAATCCAATCATGCCAAGCCCAAGGGACTTGTTTGAGTCCATATGGGGCTTTCTTTTGTCTACAATAATGAGGCTCCTTCTCACATGCCACAAAGCTATGAGGTAGCTCCAAGTATGCTTGTTCCTTAAGTACATCATGGAGGAAGCCAACTTGACATATATATGATAATAGTGCATCTGGCAACAGGAGCTAGGATCTCATCATAGTCCTCTCTCTGAGAGCATTTACCTTGTCATTGTTGAACTTTCTATTGCGGAAGCATCTAACAATGTTGCATTTTTGTCATCTAGTATAGTCCTTTCATGAAGGACATATTGCTCTTAGAGAGTTCTTGTCTCAGAGCATCTCATCTGACTGTTACATCCAATCTAATAGCCTACTCCCTCTGAATAGGAAGCCTCTTTAGTAATAGTCATCAACCTGAGAGATTGGAATCCCTCCTTCGAGGTTTGAGCACTTGTCCATTTTCAAGTGCCATTCTAATCATGAGGTTGCTCTACATCCTCCTCAATATCAATATTGAGGACTTGGTCCGTACATCCTTCTAATGTTCTTGTTGACCCCAGAACAAGAGCAAGAGCAATAATGGCTAAACATAATGAAAGTGTGCCTGATGATGAAGCAAGACTCTGCACAACCCAATCTTCTTATCAAGAGAATCCTCTACATTTGAGCTTCTTTATTTTGTCATCATTTGTTGCAAGCTTCATCTAGAAGACACTATTGTCTTTTCTTCTATAAATATGAGAGTGGCCTCTTCATTCTCGTGCACCAGCTCCCTCTTGGAGCTAACCCTTGATGCATTACTCTGCATCTTGATAGCCGTCAAGATGGATCTGCGTCCCTTGATCACACTTTCATTTAATAAGTTAGGGGAAGAAGCGTTTGATTAGCCAATTATTCATTTAGGAGGAATAAATAATAATCTATGAAGATATATCTAAACAAGAATAGTGACACAAAGAAATGACATAAGTCTTGAAAGTACTTATCTTTAATGAGGATTGTAGGAAGCTATTAGCTCCCTCTTCATGCTACCTCCATGAGTCACCACTGTCCATCAACCATATGTCAATGTTGATTGCAAAAGAAGAAATGCTTCCTCTTGAGCACCACCTAAATCCAGATCCTTAATCTCCTTCCAAGACCAACTATGAAGATGACCATTGGATCTTCATCATACACTCTTATTGGATAAGAGACAAGCGCAACTAGGGACACTCTGAATTTGTATCAACCACTTTAACTCAATAACTTCTCGTTGATCATATCATATCATTCTAGATCATATTGGGGTTCCAATGCTATAGAACCCAAACGTTTTTCATATCCAAGGCCACTCCGAGGGTTTCTCCCAAACCCTAATCTTTATTTGTAAGAACAAGGGCTCCCTAGGGTTTCCTCCAAATCCTAACATTCTTTTAGGTCTCCAACATCTTCATCTCTTTCACTCTAGACTTCCTTTCTATTTGGGAAATTATTACCACAAGCCTTACAACTTGTCTTCATAAGAGTATCAACTACCAGTTCTACATAGTTGCCCGACTTCCTCTTTCCTTTGTATCATTGAGCTTTCCTTCCCAAACTTCAAGCCAATCATAACTTCTTCTTGAAAGTGATCTTCCTTGGACCTTCAAGTTATCTTCTTTCAACACTACCTTTCAATCTCAAGATGTCCATATCTTGACTTCACAATTGCCAAGTACCAAATATTGAGCTTCGCTCAATATCCTTCATCCATACAGTCGAGCTTGCCTCAACAACCATCATATATCCCTGCAACACTCTACTAGGTAGCAAAATAACACGTTAACCAGATAACCAATAATAATGAAAATCAGACTTACGTCATCAGGATGATCTTCTCGTTCCATCTACATCCTTGTGGTCTATTTCCACTCGAATCTTCCTTCATGCATCAGAGTGCCCAAGGATTGAACTTGATTACCAATTTACAATTTTTCTTCCAGAGACTATACTAGATGTTAATCATTATTGTATATATATATCTAGAGAGAGTCTTAAATTCTTTATACATCCTTAAGTAAGTCAAATCTTATTCTTCTCAAGCATCATATATCCATATACCTAAGGCATCATATATCCATATACCTAAGCATATTTTATGATCACCTTTTTCTCCACAAGATTCTATATATGAATCCTATCCAAAGTTTTATGTCCAACTTGCATTCCTATGCTTTCATTCAATCATCTAGCTATTCATATATCTCACAAAAAGCATGTGTCTTGACCCATTGCATTCCTTCATCCCTTTACTAGTATTACTTTCCACATTACATGGAATGTATACTAACTTTGTCATAGTGCTTTTCCCAAGAACCTTCCATAATGATGGTTCTTCCAGGATCACGATGATCCACCTAAGCAATATGACTGATAATGCCTGAATGATCAATATGCAAAATGGTTTATCTATCCATCTATCTAGATGATCTCTACATAATAACTTAATCATGTAAATTCTAGACATGCTACTATCATATGCTTCTTTCTATAATGCTATGCAAAACATGCTATTCTAAAAGAAAGATTAATATTCTCAGAGAACCTGACAGTCAATGAACCTTCTTTAGTAGTAAAGATCCTTCACTTATTCCTTCTTTGCCTTCTTCTCAAGTTCTCCCACGGCTTCGGCTACATGAGCTTCACTCCTTTCCTTTTTCTTATTGTTTTGCTTGTTTGGACAATCCCTCTTAAAGTGTCCAAATTCATTGCATCCAAAACATTGCACTTTGGACATGTCTTTCTTCTTGGACTTACCAAACCTTCCTTGCTTTAGCTTCTTGACTCAAGCTAGAAAGGATTGAGATTGCTCATCAGATCCATTATCATCCTTGACCTTGATCCTTGATTCTTCCAATATGCATTGCGCCCACAACTCATCAAAGGTAGTTGAATCCTTCTTGGAGTAGATGCTTGTTGCAAAGCTGCTCTATTCTAGTATCAATACATTTAATACACAAATGGTTACTTTAGAATCAATGATTAGTTCCCTAAGTCCTTGTAGATGGTCTCTTAGTTGAGAGTCTCTCACAAGGAAGGATGCCACATCCTCATCCTTTAATCTCTTCATTCTGTACAACTTGTTCCTTAATGACATATTTTGACCTGTTGTACATACTGAATACAAATTCACTAGCTTGTCATACATGGCCTTGGAAGTCCTCAAATTTGCAACAAATGGAACAGGAGAATCCTTAATTGATTCAACTATGATCCTTTGAGCTCTTACTTCCCCTTTCTTTTACTTGGCTATTTCTTGTATCTTGTCTGTCTCAGGTTCAGTAATTTTTCCAGTAACATATTCCATTACTTCTTGTTCTGTTAGTATCAAGTCAATTCTTTTCTTCCATGCTAGATAGTTTGATCCCCCAATGAGTTTGTTGCTCTCTTTGCAAAAAGAACCCATAGGACTCGAAGATTCATGCATGATGTAATAATATGTTACTTACATGATGACCAAGATTCTCCTTGATGATGTCTCCAACCCTCTTGATTCTTTCAAGACCTTTGGAGAGTTCTTGATGATGTCCTTGAAAGATGTTCCCTAGGATTCCTATGATGACATCTTTCAAGATTGATGCCTTACAAATAGACTTCCTATTTGCGAGATCAACACCCTCCTTGCGAGATTGATGTAGTCTTGATCTTCTTCAATGTAGAAACCCTAGATTAAATGTTAAATTTTCTAAGGGCTATATTGTTCTTTGCTTTGATAATTGCATTTCTTCATTAACACATTTAGTTCACCCCTTAACATCATGACATTATTCAGATTTACATCATTATTCATTAGCATATGCAACTATGTAGAAAGAACAATATCATCATCATCAATGCAACAAAACATAAACGAACAATAGAAGAAAAACATGCACACATAGAGACACCAGGATTGGTCGGAGACTAGGGCAAAAGCCACTATGGGGAAAACCCTTGCAAATTCTTCTTCTTATAGATTGTCATCAAATGATTTAGCAAAAGAGAGTACAATGATCCATATATTCACAACAACTAGAATATCCATGAAATGAATCTAAACATGCTTGTATTCAAAACCTTGATTTTGAGGACTGCAATGTACTGTCACTGTCTGTAGCCTACTGTTGAACACTGTTGAAGAATCTAGGGCAGTTAGCATTAATAAGATTCTTCTTGACTTGATAACTATTTGTGAGGCATTTTTAATTTTTCTTATTAGCACAATCTTCTCATCAAATAGCTACCCAGAAAATGTGCAGTATCCTCCTTTGCGTGGCTGGATGAAGTGTATGTTAATGCTGGAACCCTTGAAATCTCTGTGGAACAACCTCCCTAGGGCGGGTACGAATAGTCCCCCGAAGTAGAGGTTGAATCTCCCCTGCGGAAGATCCGTGGCTAAACAACCGATGGACTCGCTAAGCAATAGAGCGTACAAAGATAAGTTTGTTTGTAAAATGATCAAGATGCTACACAATGAGAGCTCCTTCCTCTTTTATCACCTTGGGTCCCCTTAGCCTCTTGTGCCCCCCTCCTTCCACTAATTCGATTCCCTCTAACTCATGCAATGGCCAAGTTTGAATTATTCATGTGGGTGCCCCCCACATTCCACTCGCTGCTAGAAATAAAGTCGAATTGCCTATAGTTCCTAAGTTCTGCGTGTGGGGTCCTTCTCCTAAGCCAAAAATGATGCCAAAATTGTGTAGTTGCAGCGCGTGACTAATACATTTGAGAAGGGACATGACAAAAACACTGCTGTAATTTTTTGCAGTCAAATTTAAAGTCAACCTGAAGTCAACGCTGGTTAAACTGTCCCAAACTTCTCGATTTCTGTGCCAATAAATGTGGCCCAGAGAAATCGAAATTTTGGCCCAAAAACCAAGGTCAACGCTGGTCAAACCCCCATTGGGAAACACTCTAAATTTGGCATGTTTTGACCCATAAAAACTTAGCATCCTGCCACATGTGCGAAGAAGAGAAGCTGCCTCCAAGTGGTACGAACCAACCAAGAGAAGAAAGAGATGATGTGATGTGCGATGATGATGATGTCCAAATGAGAGAAGGGTCACTCTTATTTATATAATTCGTTGAGGGTTAGGAGACCCATCCATTGGGCTTCATGAGCCTACATTTGACCAAGGCCCACCTTGACAATTTGTCCATAAGAAGAAGAAATTCATAATTCCATTTCTATTGTCAGAATGAGATGATCTTTATATCAAAATTGTACCTCTTCGAAAGAGGAATCCAATGCAATAACCATCTCCATCATATGAGTTGTCCTAAGCTGGAAGTTGGCCCTAATTGCCAATTTTAACAATACAACTATTAATACTTCAACGAATGTGCTAAGAACGAGAAGGCCAATACAAAACCATTATCAAATACCAATATAAGTCATGTCAGAACTCTCAACACTTCTCATCTATATAAATCAGCCAAATCATGTCAAACTCTTGTAATACAAACTTCAAACATAATGACGTATCTGTATCCTGGTCACCTGCAAACATCATTCTTCATATACATATTATAGTAAATATGCAAACTTCCCTGCTCTCAGATCTTTTTGTTATCTGCTACACATCTGTAGAACTGACATCCTCCAAGTGAACATCTAATTTCATGCACAACACTTCATTCTTTTGTGATCTGCAGGCATAGTTGTACCTATAGGCCTAACTCTGTGCGACTGGGACCCACATTCGCACTCTTCAAGATGATATGCGAGCCACTGTGGTTGGACCAACCCAGAACTTATCTTAAGTGTCTTGGTTGCACCCTTAAGCTTGCATTCGTCTGATTGGGAGGCTAAAGTCGCACTTGTAGCCTTTCTTCCGTGCCACTAAGGCTTTGAGTGGGATAAAACCATCTTACCTTAGTTCAGCCCTACGCTGTAGATCAACAATATCAGATACCCATAAATCATACTTCAATAGTACAAAATATATATATAATGCAAATGGTAATATGAGTAAGAATCTTGAGGAGAGATTCTCCCTTTAAATGGAAATCCACTTCATTCATCATCTTTCATGTTATCAACCTGTTTGCACTAGAGTCATGCAATAGTAGATCTGTTAGATCATAAAATCAAACAAATATCCATCATTGTCATCAACATCATGACATCAATCCTTCATCAGGTGATTAGAGGCGAGCGATTAGGGTATCAAACAGAGGTAACAATATCAAGTCAATCCATCAAGTTATGACAATCAGTTTTACCATATGCCATAGTTACTCATCACATCAAGACATGAACGTAGTTAGTAAAAAGATCTAGAATATCAACCTCAGTTATACCTCTATCATCAAGGTTACCATGCTTATCATTATCAATATGATCAAGTAAGGTCATTGTTGGAAATACTGAGAGGGGGGTGAATCAATATTTCTTTTCAGTTGTTACTTTTACCAGTTAGATTAGTTATATTTAGAACACAAAATGAACAATAAGAATAAATGCTTTTATTGATTTCTTCAATAAATCAAGTACAATATATGTAGGGCTCCAACCCTAGGTGAAGACACCGATCTTCAATCTCCCAGGCTCCAACCTGTATTTGCCAAGCACCGACTTGGACTTCCAAGGCTCCAACCTTGTCAATTTTGAGGCACTAACCTCAAGGGCTTCAACCCTATATCTGGTTCAGGCTCCGACCTGGTTTCTTAAGGACTCCGATCCTCTAGGGCTCCAACCCTATCTTATCCAAGGCACCAACCTTGAGTTTAGGAGCACCAACTCCAAGGGCTCCAATCCTATATTTGCCAAGCACCAACTTGGACTTTCCAAGGCACCAACCTTGTCAATTTTGAGGCACCAACACCGAGGGCTCCAACCCTATAGCTTCACTTTGTCAAGGTATGTTTTGTTATACTTCATGGCTCCCAATGTTTTCTTCAACAAGCCCTATCAATCTTCAGCTACGCCTTTACTTAGTCTCCATGTCACATCATCAATGACAACCTTGTTCTTCACATGAAGGTGTCACCACTGCTCTTCATGTTACCCAAACAAAACTTCTTCAAGGTCACCTCATAATGGCTTCAATGCATCATGGTCTTCAATGATCTCCACAAATCTTCCATATGCTGCTTCACAAAGTTCTCCAACTCTGCCCTATTCTATTCTCAAGAGAAGAGTTCAACAGGCTCTTTTTTCGCAATCCCAATAAATCAACACTTCAACCACGACAACTATGACAACTTCGACCACGACAGCTTCAACCACAGAAACTACAACATTGTCAACCACGACAACTTCAGCAGCTTCGACCATGACAACTACGGCATTTTCAACTACGACAACTACGGCAGCTTCGACCACGGAAAATACGGCAGCTTTGACCAAGATTTTATGCCCAAACAGAATTATCCTTTTTTTCATCCTAAACAATAGTTTCCTTGTTCTCCTTAGCCTTCTGTCTTCTCTTGTTCTTCGTATCTCTGAATTCTTGCCTAAATTGCTATTAAAATGAAGTGTTTAGATGTCTATTTATAGAGATTCCGTTTATAATTGAAGGGACACGTCTATTTGAAGTGAGGCCAACTTGTATCACTGAATGTAGGTCGGCTCACTGCTAGGAATAATTTCCTTAACTTAAAAATTCAATATCTCACAAACTTTTGGGAGTTTCGGGGCAAATAAAGGCTCATTAGAAAGAGGAAAAAATCCTCTTTAAGATGGTCTAGGATCCATTTTCAAAGGATGCCTCCAAGGTGTCCAAAATAATTTTTCTTTGTGACTGTCCTAAAATTTTATGCATAAAAAGTTTGGGACAGCATGAGGAATGTTTGGGACAACGTGGCTTCTTCATTGTTATCAATGTCATCATAGGATCATAGAGTCATTATGTAGGAGTGCAACATCCATGTAGCATTACGCATGAACAATGTCATGATATACTAGTGTAGTCATAGTGCAATATCATTAGGATAACTCCAAAATAATCTTCCAACCATCAAATGATCTCCAACCATGTTATCAAGACCTCATCAAGTGCCATCATCAATTGTGGTCATTCATCAAGAATATGACACCATCAAATGTAGTCCTCCATATGTCATCAAGGGCTTCTAAATACTTGGCCCATGGCACTTCTTAAGACTTATTCATTAGTGACTTGACATATTAATTGATGACATTCTTATGAAACAAGAGTTATGACATCATCATTTGGAACCAGGCATCTCAACAATATTTTCCATCTCGGCTAGTGCCATATTGACATCAATGACAACCTAGATTAACATATACCTCTATCATCAAGGTTACCATGCTTATCATTATCAATATGATCAAGTAAGGTCATTCAATAGAACTTGACCAAAACAACAAGAGTTTCAACACTTTTTCCCATACTTTCATCATGTTCATCACAAGCATTATAAAGAGTCAATGAGCTATCCTTCTATGTGAAATCCATGATGACTTATGCATGATAAGTATCAAGAGTATCATCTTCAGGGTGCTAGCCTTCTTTATGAGATCAAGATATCCAATAGATAGATGTTAGCCAAACATCAAGTATACCATAAAGATCAAAGATCAACATTTCAGAAGATCAAAAGTGCAATACCAGGTGCACCATTTCATCATAGGAAACATAAATCCAGATCATTTTCATGAGTCATAGAAATTCTCATCATACCTTAGGGCTTACCTAGCCATTCAATGTAATATGCCATGTATACCTTGTGGTATTCAAATACCTGTGCACCTTCTCATTAGACATAGGCAACTTGTAGCACTTTGTCACCTTTTCATATAGTGCCTCTTTATCTTTTCTAGTTGTAGCCATCTTTCCTGCTTTTCAAATGATCCTCAAGAAGGATCCACCTATCACATCTCATCATGGAGGTTAGAAACATCTATATATACTCAAATACATGTGCCAGAAGTATAAACAATAAACATAATAATCAGATCCATAACTCTAAAGCAAAAGTAAGAGGCATCATAAGCCAAGAAATACTTATCTTCAATGAGAGGTGATCCTCTCCCTCTTAAACCAACCATCAATGTCCATTGTCCACATACCAATTTTGCCTTCAATTAACCAATCAGGCCTCCTATGGACTATCCTATCTGGGGCTTCATCAAATCTTTCAAAAGTGCTTGAGCATCTTCACATTGACCATACTAGGTTTCATATCTCATATTTTTCCATAATCCAGGGTTTATCTCAAACTTTAATACACATTGTCTAAGGTTTTCTTCAAACCCTAGAATTCCTTTAAGTCTCCACCATCCTCTTCTTACTTTCGTCAATGGTGTCATCATTGGGGCGATCTCCATGGCTTTTCTTCAGAACAACTCCGATTCCATGTTAAATTTTCTAAGGGCTATATTGTTCTTTGCTTTGATAATTGCATTTCTTCATTAACACATTAAGTTCACCCCTTAACATCATGACATTATTCGGATTTACAAAATTATTCATCATCATATGCAACTATGTAGAAAGAACAATATCGTCATCATCAATGCAACAAAACATAAAGGAATAATAGAAGAAAAGCATGCACACATAGAGACACCAGGATTGGTCGGAGACTGGGGCAAAACCCACTATGGGGAAAACCCTTGCAAATTCTTCTTCTTATAGATTGTCATCAATGATTCAGCAAAAGAGTACATTGATCCATATCTTCACAACAACTAAAATATCCATGAAATGAATCTAAACATGCTTGTATTCAAAACCTTGATTCTGAGGACTGTAATGTACTGTCACTGTCTGTAGCCTACTGCTGAAAACAACTGTCACTGAGCAAAATCTTCGGAGTACTGAAGTTTCATTTTTTTGCCTGAGACGCATGGAGGAGGAGCTGTGGGAGTGACTATGGTGGTCTTGGATGCTCCCTGGTAAAATTTATGCGTGCGACTGGGGACAAGTACACACAGATCTGCCTCAAACCCCCAGACGCACCCTTCAAGCTACTGTGCGAGCGTATGAGGCTTCCCAAACACATCCTTGACCACTTTATGCGTGTGTCTGGGGACCAGACTGCTCGATCTGCTACAGAAACCCTAAACGCTCCCTTCAGGCTACTGTGCGAGCGTCTGAGGCTTCCCAAACACACCCTTGACCACTCTGTGCGTGTGTCCGGGGCCGAGAATTCTTAGTTACTAGCCAACGACTGAGAAACAAAAACCCTAGATCTGTGCGAGCTTCAACCCTGTAGTTTTAGACCCTTGTGCGAACTTCGTCCGTCAGACCTGTGCGAACCAAGACAATAGAAGAGAAGAGAAGATGGCTTGATGAATGTGTCCAAATGAGCTTGAGGTTTCTTCTATTTATAGGCTTCCATGAGGGTCCACTTGATGTTGAGGCCGACTTGTCCAATTGTACATATGCATAGGGCCGACCTGATCCGATATACACGAGTGGATTCTAAATTCAAAAACCAACTTCTACTTGGCCAAACGAGGTGACCTTTAGGTCGATTTTGGTCCTCTTGAAAAGAGGAATTCAATGCAATCATTATCTCCATCAAGTGAGCTGCCCAAAGTGGAATTTGACCACAATTGCATAATTTTAACATTAGAACGATCTTCTACCAACAAGCCTTTAACCAGATCCCTTCAAGAGACAATTTTCCTTGTAGCCTTCTTTTGTCAGGTTTAGAGAGCTTCCTATCTTTTGATTGATAATTCCTTTAGTGTCCTTCCTTCATTGTTCACCTTAGCTTTGAAACCATGCTAGAAAATGTAGAGCGACAACTATTATATCTTATTTCCTTAACCTTGATAGTGCTTGTGAATCTTTAGTTATTTTTTTATCTTCTTTATTTAGATCTTTCATCAAACAATATTAGGAACGATAACAATAACAAAAAGAGGACACAGATATAGGCTTTCAGCCAGGGCAAAACCCCTCCATGGGGAAAGCCCATAAGCTCTTCTCTTCTTAGAATCTGCTTAAGATGAGATACAAAGACCCAATCCCTAGACCAAGTCCTTCTCCCAGTACCACGTCGACCCTTTCTCAAGTCCTTCCTTTATTTTGCATCAAACTTCTACACCTTGCAACTTCGACCTGCCAACTACAACAATGCTACTCGACCTGCAGCTTCATTCTTGTAGCTTCTTGGAAACCCTAATATAGGCTCCTCCCCAGACCTACTTAGAGCAAGACAACTCTCACAACGTCAATGAGGTCAAGATAAGGTTTTTCCCTCTTCCAGTGTTATGAATATAATTCATAAGAAATAAATAAATAAACATAAATGTAAATAATAAATAATCAAATGATGATTATCTTAAATAATCATTAGTTAAGTGAAAAGGCATGTCTAAAAGGCATGCCCAGTCATGAAAGAACTCCTGCCCAGGTATATAAGCAAGGCCTCATTGTAACATTTCTCATACTGGTAACATTTTATATATATAATAAATTATTATTACAAATACCTTTTGTGTATTTTTACATTAAAGTCAACAAGATACAAGTTTTGTTGCTTCAGTGGTATTAGAGCCATGCGAGTCTTTGAACGTTATTCGACGCACAATATAACCATGTGAGTCCTTGAACTTTATTTGCCGCACAATATGCCATTACGTTTATGTTCTGAATTCATTGAGCAGTTTAGTAAAATTCAAGAAAAGCTTCAGCAATTGGAAAAATCATGTGCAAAAGCTACTACACGTCTAAAGGAAATCGATAATAAGGAAGATGATAGCGATAGTGAAGAAACGAAACAAGTTGAAGCAAGAGAAGAAGATTTTGATCAGAATGATGATAATGAAAATGAAGATGTAATAGATAATTATGAATATGAGAATGATATAGATCAAGATGATGACCAAAATGAAGATGATGTAGATGATGATTATGTAGATCAAGATGATGACCCAGATGAAAATAATGTGGAAGAAGACTATCTTGAGAAACAAGAAGATGAACAATATCATAACAATGAGGAAGATGTTGAAGTAGACATTGATGATGATGGAGAGAAAATATTTGAAGGGGACGCAGAGAGGATGACGATAAAGGTAAGCGGGAAGATATCCCTAGTCAATGGAAGTTGTCGCACAGATTGTCACGACAACGCTCAGACCGGGGGCTGTCACCCTGATCCCTTATCTCTCTGTTTAAGCCTGTCTCCCGCGGTTAAGGGGGGTAGACCCTATGGGACAATGGATGACCAACTATGGACCAGTTGGGTTGGGAGACACGAGGGAAAACAAGCACTTATTTGATTTTACTAAGTTAATAAACCAGTGCCTTATGGAGTTAATGACTGAATGATTATTTATTAAACGCTTGCAGAAATATGAGCTCATTAACAATCATTTACCATCAAATAACTCAAACAAAGGTTAATTTTTGCCAAATGCGAGATAATCGATAAATGCTCAATGGCTTAACGATATTCCAGCTATTAAAATACGAAAGATTAAATACTTTAAATAACCACGTAATTTTAAATGCTAACCAGATTTCAAATAGTTAATCTCCAGATATAAGCATTTTAAGCACATTTAACTTCACCACAACAAAAAAAAAGGATTTCCATTTTTTCTTTTATTAGCCTT
>APFE031421355.1:146173-204214 GCA_000404065.3 Pinus taeda | reverse complement strand
TTTAATTATTTTCATTTTTCATTTTTGGATCCTCGAACTTAACCTTTGGAAAAATCACCTAGGACCTAGGACTTATGAGGGGATTAAAACATTTTCTTACCCTCAAGACACTTTACATCATGACTTTTACAATTTTACATCTCAAGGGGGAAAACCCATTTGACATAGACCCTTATAGACCACCTAGTTCTACGACCAAATATAATCTAGCAGATCAACACACTAGGATTCCCATAAGATTCTAATGACAAAATCCATTTCGGCTTTGGGGTTAGGCTGAAGGAAAACTCTGCCGATCATGGATTGGTGAGACAAAAAACCTTCCGGAACGTAGATTATCACTAGAAAATTAGGTCCACCTAGGCAATTTACATACATGACTCAGATATGCTAAGATTATTTACAATTTACACATGCAGACTGGGTTTACAACATGACATGATCAGGTCGACGATGACTGTCGAATGGCACGGACACATCGATCAAGCGCTATCCCTTTTGCGAAGAAAAAGGGGGTGTACTGCTATGGGTAGTTGACACGTAGTGGTCAACAGAAGGCAGATCAACTACTAAGAATTTAGAGATAAATATATGAAGGCCAACGAACCAGTCCTCCTCACCGACTTGATGAATGATAGGAGGGCTTGCCGCGATTGGGTTTCACCTGATGGCCAGCGCAATCTCTCATTCTTCTCCCTAAATTTCGCCAAATCCCGAGTTCAAGTTGTAGATTGTGACAAAAAAGAATTCACAGACCATAAGAGACTGGGATGACTGTTGCCAAATACATCGAATATTGGCACAATCTCAATTGCAGATTTTATGACACGAACTGCGATGGGAACATAAATTACTCATCATTGCTTTATTTGAAGGATTGGCATTTTGTAAAGGAATGTCTTGATTACAATGCTTACACTACTCCAACATTTTTTCTTAGATGATTGGCTCAACTTATACCTTGAATTCTTACCGCATCCATGGCATTCCAGGTGTTGATGAAGGTTGCGAATGTGACGTGTCGTGCTCAGATTATTGCTTTGTATATATGGGCCCAAAAGGTACTTGGACTTCATTACATGCAAATGTCTTCAGGTCATATAGCTGGTCTGCAGAGGTTTGTGGCGAAAAAGTCTGGCATTTTCTTTCACCCTCCCAATCACATCTTTTGTATGATAGATACATGAAGCAACCTATCTATGATATTTATGGAGATGTCTCAGCAACACAATTCCCTGGTTTTTCCGAGACATATTGGTTGGAGTGTATCCGAGAAAGGAATGAAATTATCTTCGTACCGAGTGGTTGGTTTCACCAAGTAAAAAATGTGGAGGGCACTATTTCAATGCTTGCAATATCTCATGGGTGTGGAACCTCCTTTTAAAGGACTACAACGAAACACAAGAATATATTGAAGACGTAAGAAGCATAGCTGATGACTTTGAAAGCCTTTTGTCAATGCAATTTGGCAGCTAATACAGGGATGAACTTTGATGACTTTTTTGTCTTTATCAGTCAAATGACTCTTGCAAATTTTACCCAGTGCATTGGTATCATGCATTCATGGGAAATAAGATACAACAAAAATGACATGGAAGCTTCACAAATAGAGAAATTTCAACATATTCTCTTTAATTTGGTATCCATTTGTAATGTTGCACGAAATATGGCATCCACTCATTACTTTGATGGCTATAGTAAAGAGTATAAATTTTATTTAGAACATGTAGTTAGGCTCTTTGTTGAAATGGGAAGGTCAAAGGATATTAGAAATCATGACCTTGATGATGCCCTTGAGAAAAAATGTCATGTATCACAGATTACAAATCTAAAAATCCCTAATTTCAACATTGTTGATGAAGTAGATATCAAAACATCTGTCTCTGTATTTGAAGGATCAGAGAAGCTAATATGTGAGAAATTCTAGCAAGGTACAGATGAGATTCTTTAATAATATCTCATCTTCCATGCCAGAACATGAAAGAACAAAGGCAGTGTGTGACAACTTGTTAGTTGATCGCTGCTCAACCTTCCGATCTGTCCTTCTCATCGCTCCATCTCTTGTCCACTATACACAGTTGTTGTACACCTCATCGCTCCATCTCCTGTCCACTCCATATGTTCCCGTTCATGTGTCGGTCAAATCCATCGTGCATCAAACTCGATTCATCGTGTCCGCTTGTCAGTTCCCGTCCCTATTTGTTCCCATCCCCCCGTTCGCCACTGTCCCTATCTGCCTCAACTCCCGCCTCAGCATAACAGTGTGGGCACCGAACCAAGACTCGTCACTACCGATAGGAAGTCCTGTCCACCCTACCCGATACGAAGTTGCCGTCAAACACATGTGACTTACCAGCAGAGCCGCTGTCCAACTTGTTGACCAAACTATTATGGAAGTAAAAAATAAACGTTATCAGTTGATACAACACACCTTTTGAAAAATACAAGGCACGAATTAAAACATTGGTACAAATATACATTACGTTATAAACATATAACTTAATTAAATTGTATTAATTAATTTATATAATTGATTAATTAATTAATTTATATAATTAAAATTATTTAGAAAATAAAAAATAAATAAAAAATATAAATTATATATTAAAATAATAATAATATTATTATTATACTATTTAATTTAAAAAATTTCCCAATTCCAAGGGAATATTATTGACGAGCCTTACATGCCGAGATGATTGACGAATTATACATATCAAGATGACAATCACAAAGTGAAGAAATTTCTAGCAATTAAGCTTTGAGGACAAAGCTTTTCGAAGAAAGGGGCAATGTTATGAATATAATTCATAACAAATAAATAAATAAAAATAAATGTAAATAATAAATAATCAAATGATGGTTATCTTAAATAGTCATTAGTTAAGTGAAAAGGCATGTCTAAAAGACATACCCGGTCATGAAAGGACTCTTGCCTAGGTATATAAGCACGACCTTATTGTAACATTTCTCATCCTTGTACATTTTATATATATAGTAAATTATATTACAAATACCTTTGGTGTATTTTTACATTAAAGTCAACAAGCTACAAGTTTTGTTGCTTCATCCAGCTACCAGATTCTGCACTTTGTCCTACTTCAATTCAGACCTACAACTTTGGCCTGTTTCCATAACCTAGAAACCCTAGAATTTTGCACGTGTGAGAGAGATAGAGCCCCAAAACAAGAAATTTCGTCCTCCCAGCTTCTTCTAGACCTTCGTTCTCCTTTTTCTGCCCTTCCCAACTATAGATCGAACTCTCTCTTGTAGATCGAACTTGTGAGTGAGTGTGTCTCAAATGAAGTCAAATTGCTCCTTTATATAACCTTTTTAAGGGGTTGAATTCCGTCCTTTAGGCTAACTTGATAATCCCAGGGCCGACTTGTACTCTTGAAGATTTTAGTACTTTCAAGACTAAAAATAATTCTTTTTTACAATTACAAATTGCTTGGAAGGGTCTTATAAACATGATGTTGACTCCATTAACTCATGAAAATAAATCTTAAGACCTAACAAACTCTAGAAGCACGAAGACATGCTTTTAAAGTTTTACCTAGAAGACCATCAATAATGATCATGAAACCCACGCTTTAATAATAATAATTTTACTTTCTTCGTTTTTTTGTTTGTTACATAGGATACATATTGAAATGAGTACAATAATTATGAAGACTGAAACTAATTACGTTTGTCAACATGAAATAAGGGCTCTTCTAACCAACCCTCTAAACTATACACTAGTTGCCATACAAGTTTGTCCAAATTGGACTTACAACTCCTAATATCCATCAATATAAAAGAAGCAAATACATACCTTTTAGGACAATCAACATGCTGCCCTAAATCACCACAGTTTTGAGCACACCTCTGAGGAATTTGGCCCTGGACCATAGTCCTCTGCGGCTAGGGTTTCCAAAGTTGAATACCCAACTTCTAAGCTCCGCGTTAACCTTCTTCTAGGCTCTGAATTTGTTGTGCTGGTCCCTCAAGCGATGCAACCTAGTCTCAACAATTCACTTGACCTCACGACATACCAAAACATCCCTATTCAAGGTGCCTCAACCCTCCAATAAGTTAAAGATCCCTACGCCCTAATCACAAAAGATTAGCACCATAAAACTTGCATGAGGATACTTGGCCTCATTTCATCTATATGCTTGGCTGTTCTACCCTCCACCACAGGTCTCACGACCCTCCAAACAAGGTATCATAGGGGCTCGACCCTACCTCCAAGACACAAAAAGTATGCAGCCTGTTCACAGAGATTTTGTCACGAAATATGCCTAGAAATACTTCTTGCAAACTCGTCTTGTAGCTTCCTTCACATCCTAGACTAGAATATAAGAAAAGACATCAAATTTAACCATCTCTCCAACTCAGCTAGGGCTCTCAAGCCTGCAGCTACCTCAAAAGACTTTCTACCTTTTATGTGATGCACTAGATGTGTTTTTGGATGAGCCACAAGGTCTCTTATTTATACAAGTCATTGGAGGAGCCAAGGGGTGCCCTAGGTGCAATATGACCCTTCAATTTGGTAGGCCGATTTGAGGAAAAGCTCGTTTTAATTTTCTCTTGATAATATTTAATACATTTGTTAAATGCCTTGATGATTCTTTGCCAAAATAAATGTCACATCACATAATAATCAAAGTAGTAGCAAAACAATACCAAAATAATAATTTCCTTTTATCAATTTGAATTTTCTTTTGGGGCAAGATGGTTTCTCCTCGGGGTAATTGGGATTTTCCTTGGGGAATTCATCTCGAAGCTGCCCAAATTTCGGTGGAATTGTACAACATTTTATTAATATTTCCAGCAAAATTTATGTTTAAATATTTTCTGGGCATTTTATAGCTAAATATTCTGAAAGGAATATTACATTATGTGATTGTATTCAAGCTTTCTTAGTTGTATTCAATCTTTCTCAAGTGCCTTTGAGTTGGGTATTCATTAACTACTCTTAGATTATTTTCAAGGTTTCTTAGTTGAATTCATGCTTTGTAGTAGAATTCATGGTGTCTTAGATGTAATCAAGTTAGGTATAGGTAAATCCACTCTCTTTTTGTTTTGTCCTAGGTTGAATCTATATTGAATTGGCTCTTTATAAATACACTCTCAAATCGTATTTCATGATTCTCCATGTTGTCCTTCTCAACTTAAATGTGGATGTTGAAATGATGATGTAATCTTCACACACACCATGGGCAATCTCACTTTGTAATCATTATTATTGTGCATTAGTGTGTTTCTAGAGCTTAGCTTAAAGCTAACATAGTCAATGCTTATTTATTTTATTCCTAGGTGGTTAAGAATAGCCATGTCATAATGTGGGATTGTAACAGCTCTTAGGGAAGGCATCCTACCTCTTGAGTTGTGTATAACATTCAAGACTCATTTTGAATAAGTGACTCTTTTTTTTTTGCTTATAACCAACATTTCTAACATTGCACTCTTTTCCATCGTATGATTTATTTTTAAGGGTTTTCTCTCAAGTATCGCACTCTAGTGTTCTTGGGTGATATCTGTACAAGGGTGCATGCATTAGTTCTTTCTATTGTGCAATAGCGTAGATTTTATATTTTTCTTTTTAAGGTTAACTAACCCATGGGGCATTTGAACTGGTGATTTATCACAAGGAGTGCCTTAACAATGCACCTATTGATCGTCAATCCAAAGTGTTGTGGGCGTGCACTACTATAGACTTATCTTTTGCCCCAATGTTGGTTTATCTTTTCTTTGTGCAAATATAGGTTTGTTTGTTGGTTCCATTCATTACTTTTATCTTATGGATCTCAACAAAGTCAAACTGAAGCCAACTTGGAGTGTAAGCAAGTTAACCTTAAAATATAATGTACTATGCAAGAATAGGTGCCACATGTCACTTACTTCGGCCACAAGTAACTTGTTCTTCAAGTATTTCTCCCCTCGGGTGCATTTCATGCCCTAAAACTAATCATCAAGAAAGGTGCAATTCTCTAGGTCAAAGTATCAACATGATAATAACACATGCCCAATCCCTAGGTAACTATTGCTTCTAGAACATACAAAAACCCTAAATTTGACCTATTTTTCAAGTTTCTCAAAATGACTTGAATTTGACCCCCATGTTCTTCATAAATGGTACGTATTATCACACAAATTCTAACTTATTGAGATAAAGTCCTAAAGCTTAAGGAAAGATTTGGAGAAACTAAGAGGGAGGCGATTATCACCTTACCAACTTTCTACTGTTTAACTTGGCTCTTCTCCATCTCAAATGGGAATTCCCTCAATAGGATTGCTAGAACTTGTGCAACAAAGTCCAAAGTCAAACAAAGAGATGGTTCTAGCAACACATTCTTTACAAGTTAAAGAAGATAAAGTGGATGGATGGACCAAATACTAGTGTCTTTCCGTTGAGAAATGTGGTCAAATCAAGGTTTAATGGAATGTTGTCTTATTAAGGAAAAGAGAAATAATGTGGCTTCAAAGTACAATCTATAGGTGAATATATTTCAAAGAATATGAAAATTATACATATTGGGAATGAATTATGAGTGCATACAACCTATTATGGTGAAACATGCATCAATGTAGAGCTTCGCAATGATAAATACAATAGAAGAGGATCAATCTTTTACCCTATTCGATGTCTCCTAACCATGACACATGAAGATTTCATCTAGCGTAAAGATCTAGAAGTCCTTCATATCCATTATGCAGTTTGCTTCTCCTCCAAATACAACCAACATATATTCAACTAAGTTCCAAGGGATTTCTCCACAAACCAACCATGAGAAATAATGAAGAGAGCAAACCCTTACATAGGTTTAAGCTCATCTTCATCTACAATAAAATATGAATTGTTTTCCTAGATCCACTAATCTCTCCAAGGAATACAATAAATAATTTCTTCAACAACTTCATTACTAAAATTAGTAATGAGTTGTTGAGATCCACTTTCTAAACCGAGAAGGATCAATAAAACAACGTTAGGAAAATAATACGATAATGCTCTTATTTAACCAACTCCATGAGACAAGTCGACAATAATAAAAAATAAGGTAGTTGGTTATTGAACAACCTATAAAATAACAAGTGCAAATTTTCCAAGAGGAATGTCCCATCAATAGATTGAGGAGTGCACCAAGTAAACTCCTCAAGTTGATTACCTCTACCCCATCATGAATGTGTGTAAAGATGCCTCAATATAGATGTGTGCATAAAGCATGGAGATGTGTGCATAAAGTCCTCCACTAGTGGGATGCTTCCTTCATGAAGGATATGGAAACAAGTAACATTATCTCCAAGTACTACATGTAGATCGACCTTGTAACACCTCCCATCAAATGGTAATAGAAGGTGTGAAAGAAGTTTGTAAATGAGGAGCACTCCAACTCATGGATGAGTAATGTAATCAACAAGTTTAATGACCAAGTCAAAACACTCCAAAAGTGGACATGAGGCTGTCCAAGGTGCAAAATGTCCTCCATAATCATGAATATGTGGACAAGAAAGGCTCTAACGAACATGTCGTCCTCAAATTCAATATCTATGCCAATCATCATGCTAGCAAAAACATGTATGCAAGGTGTTCAAAATAGGCACAATATCTACATGCCATAGTGGGACATCACCAACAAAACAAAGAAAATTCCAAGTCATGTTCTCCAAAAGCTAACACAATCACGGGGCTTGTGCCATAAAGTGGTTTGTAGCTGTTATAACAAATCCTTGTATACAGTAGACATCAAAATCATGTGCAAAGTACACCAACCATCCAAACAACTTTAAGAGAGGGAGGGCGACCTCATTATCTAACCACAAAATAATGTACCAAAGTGATGAATGCTTCATTATCTATGCAAAGTAGGTAAGTGCTCCGTCAATAAACTTCTTAAAGGTGGACATCCACGTGCTAGCAACCTCCTCTAATGACCAAGGTACATGCTCCAACTCCTAATGCAATGTCATAGCACCATTGCAATGCTATAATGCCCAAGGTATAGGCTACAACTCCCAAGGTAGAGGGCCCCTCATAATGATGAATCATGCTGAGTCGTCCTCCAAACAGTAGGATGCTCCATCACAAGCTCAAACTATATGCATGCAATCCATGTAGCAAAAAGGTGAGCAATCCACGTGAAAACCCTAGTCTATGTCATCATAAACCACAAGTGACCTAATTGATTCATTTTGACTTAGTTGTAGTGTTATGATAAGTCAAAATGTGTTAATTAGGTCACTTGGAGTGGTTTATGATGAGGTAGCCTAGGGTTTTCATGTGTAGTGCTCACCTTCTTGCTACATGGTTTTGATGCATAATATTTAAGCTTGTGATGGAGCATCCTAGTGTTTTGAGGATGACTTGGCATGATTCATCTCGATGAGGAGCCTTTTGCCATGGGTGTTGTAGCCTATACCTTGGGCATTGTAGCATTGCATTGGGTGTTGTGACATTGCATGGGGAGTTGTAGTATGTGGCCTGAGCATTAAAGGAGGTTGCTAGCATGTGAATGTCCACCGTTGAGGAGTTTGTTGATGGAGTGCTTGCCTACTCATATTGAGGCATTCATCACTGTGTTACATTATTTTGTTGCTAGATAATGAGGCCACACTCTCTTGCTTGGAGTTGGTCTGCTTTGCACATGATTTTGGGTCTCCTTGATATAAGGAGGTTGTTATAATCACTATAAACTACTTTATGGTGTGTGCTTCACATGATCTTGTTGGCTTTTGGATAGATCGACTTGGAATTTCTATGTTTTGTTGTGGCCACTCCCTTGTAGCATGGATCTTGGGCCTATTTTGATCACCTTGCATACATATTCTCTAGCATGTCTTCCTCATGCATATATCTAATGATTGGCATAGATTTTGAGGAGGACGAGATGGTTAGAGCCTTTATTGTCCACATGTTAATGATTATGGAGGACGTTTTGCATCTTGGACAGCCACATGTGCATTTTGGGAGGATTTTGGCCTAGTCATTGCGCTTGTTCATTACATTACTTATGCATGAGTTGAAGTGCTCTACATTTTGATCCTTTTTTCACACCTTCTATTGCTATTTGATGGGACGTGTTACATGGTCAATTTACATGTGCTACTGGGAGATATTGTTACTAATTTTCATACCCTTTATTACCGAGGCATCCCACTCTTGGAGAGCTTATTGCACACATCTCTATGTCTTTGTTTTGAGTGGTCCATCTTTTGAGGCCTCTTTGAATGCTTATTCATGATGGGGAGAAGGACATCCACTCGAGGAGGTTACTTTGCACCTATGTTGCAAGGGGACCCGTCCCCACCAAAATTCATGGTGTTTCCTTTGTCCCGACGATCTAGGTACTTCAAAACTCGTTGGAAACGTCCTCAATTTGCCCGGGACTCCATTGGGGACTTCCGGGCCATCCCCGAGCCATCCCTCGAAAAATCGGGAAATTTTAGGGTACATCCCAAATGTCCCTCGATAAATCTGGGACTTTAGGACGTCCCTTGATATCTTGCTCCTTAAATGTTAAAAAAATTAAACCTAAGTCTAAACTTTAAAGTCTAAATAGTAAAAATTAAAATTCAATTTTGAAATTTAAAAACCTAAACACTAGGCATGCTATCTAAACCTTAACCTACCTATCGGATGACTCATACGGAACTTATTGCACACTAAACCTACCGCATGATGGTGGTGAATTGAACAGAGCACATTGGAGAGTTGAATAGAGCACATTCACAACAGCGAGAACAAAGAATTCGAGCTTGCCTCCATGGTTTTCTAGACTCTTAATTTGGGATTTAGAATTAAATTTTAATGACTTGTTCATGTTTACTGTTTTATTAAATTTTGATTTTAGGCTTTAGAGTTTAGCTGCTATTTAAATTTTGAAATGATTCATCATGCATCACAACATCATAGAATGATTATGTAGACAGTGTTAGATTGGCTGTAGCAGACTAATAGTACTTCTTAAGTTCTTGACAATGGGAAATGATAATGTGTTTGGTTTTTGTGATGCGCAATGATGATTAGATAGTATTAGTATTAGACTATAGTATTTTATTTTGTAATTTGAATTTAAAAATTAGTAATAGTTCTAATTTTTATATTTTAATTTATCACCCATGTTCATTGTTTATGCTGAATTACTAAATTTTGTTTTAATTTTAATAAATATAAAAATTAGTTGCTGCACTTTCCATCCCCAACCTGCTGTCCCCTGAAAATTTGGGGGTGCGCTTTATCCGTCCCAGTAACTTGTCGCCCCGTATCCCCCGTTCCCCTGTCCCGAAACCCAGTGCAACATAGCTTTGCACACTCTTTCTTGGTCTATTTATGGGACATTCCACTGGGGGCCTCACACTTGCAATTTTCGGAGGTTGTTGCATAACCAATTGCCTTACTTTTATTATTGTTGACCTGTCTCACAGAGTTGGTTACATAAGAGTTTTATTGTATTGTTTTCCTACCATATTTTATTGATTCTTCTTGGAGAAGAAAGTGCATCTCGATTCTCAACAACTCATAGCTACTTTAGTAATGAAGTTGTTGCAGAAATTATTTTATTGTATTCCTTGGATAGATTAGTGGATCTAGGAAAACAATTCATATTTTACTGTAGATGATGATAACTGAAATCTATACAAGGGTTTTCTCTCTTCGTTATTTCTTTTGGTATGATTTACAGAGAAATCCCTTGGAGCTTAGTTAAATATCTGTTGGATGTATTTGGAGGATAAGCAAATTGCTTAATGGATGCAAAGGTCTTCTAAATTTTTTATGCTATCACATGTGGATGCATTCTCTTCTTGTGTCATGGTTATGAAACATTGAATGGGGTAAGATCATTCCTCTTCTGTTGTGTTTATCATTGAGATGTTATATATTGTGCGTGCTTCACTGTATTAGGTTGTATGCACTTATTCATTCTTGATAGGTATACTTTTCATTGGTTCTGGAGTCTATCTGCCTTAGTAGTAAGTGGTCTCCCTTGATGAATTTCTGAAGTTTGGGACAGCAAGGAAAGAGCTAATATTGCTTGTGCTTTGCGGCCATATTATTTCTCTTTTCCCTAATAGTACAACCTTCCACTGAACCTTCATTTGACTCCATTGCCCAATTGAAGCACACTAGTCTTCAGAGCATCCATTCACCTCACGCGAGTCTTCGGATCACCCATTCACCTTATCTTCTTTAATTTATAAAAAAACATATTGCTAGAACCATCTTTTCATTTCTTGCACAAGTTATAGCAATCCCATTATAGGGAAGCCATCCTTGAGCTAGAGAAGAGCCGGCCTAATGTGCAGAAGAGGGTTGGTGAGGTGACAGTGGCCTCTCTCATAGTTTCTACCCCCCTTTTAGTTTCCCCAAATCCTTGCTTGAACTTAAGGACTTTATCTCAATAAGTTGAGGGCTTGTGTGATAACAATACCCAAAATATCAATGTTGCAGTTATCGTTATCGGCATATTATTGGCGAGGGGAAAAAATCAGAAAAAATCGTAAAAATCGGGAAATACAAAAATACTCATTTTTTTTCAATTTTTTTAATATCTAAAGCATCTACAACATAAAATAAATACATTGACACATGAATATGATAAAAGAACTAATATATAAGATGTGTAATATCATTTCTAGTGCTACAACACACATAACAGTGAATCATGCCCTGAATAGTAAGTCCTGACTTTTGAGTCCCAACTCAGCCTCAAAATATCAACAAAAATTATAATAATGTATCTCATATCATGAATCATAATGTCATATACAATGAAATGAACCAAGTAACTAAAGTCTAATGCTACTGATTTCCTCTGCCCCTCTTGTGAGAAAATGCAATAGCTTTCCCTTTCCCTCTAGATGTAGATGCTGGTGGAGTTGGCAGTGGACTCTGTTGTGCTCTAGAAGCTGAAGAACTTGGAGCTATAGGAGGTAGACCACGTTCTCTACTAGTGACAGGGGTAGCCTGGGTAGATTGTGTCACCTCCTCCTCCTGTTGCTCCTCCTCATCAAAAAACCAGAGAATTTTTTTTTAAATCCAAAGCGTTTTCCTAGAAAATCGCGATTTTTACAAAAAACTCACGATTTTTTGAAGAAGTTGCGATTTTTTGTGAAAAAAATGAACGTAAAAATCGGGCAATAATATCGCCAAACTCAAAAAATCGCGATTTGCCGATATTATTGCGATAATATCGCGATTTTCGCAACACTGCAAAATATGACTATATCCAGAAATGTAGAAACCCTAATTTTTCATGGTTTCAAATCTGCCCCCAAATTTAGCCCACATGCTGTATTCAATAAAAAGTCTCTAAAATTGTAGTAATATTTAAAGTTCGAAGAACTTAGTTTTGACCTACCACCAAAACTGAATCATATGCACATCGTCATAAAAAGGGTACCAAATATGTGATCAGATCTCAATAAAGATGAATCTTCTGAGAATAGAAATATCCAAGCTATCAAATCTTGAAAATCTGATCTTTACTTTTTTGGAGTCTTCATCTGCCCAAATGCATCAAGTAATGCATATACTATGCATGCTTGGGTTATCTGCTGAATTTTGAATCTGTTTGAACTGAAGTACTCTGCATGTTAGGGATATGTGATGAACTCTGAATATGTTTGAACTGAAGTACTGAATATGGTTCTCCTTGTTATGAATTGATTTCTGAAGAAAACCTCTCTGAAAACTTATGTATGACAACTCTGGAATTAAAATAATGTGATCATGTGCTAGGTCTGGCCAAAGTACTCACAAATAGTTGAGGTCAAATCCACCGCTAATGTATCCTTGAGCCAGCAATACCATATCAATCAGGCTGAACTTTAGATAAGTTTCTCCTGATCACAAAATGTGCTCACAAGCATGCTGGAACTTAACACTGAATATATGCAGGAAAATTCACTTTCAACACGAACCAGAAATAGGTATTGACAGCATTAAATTTAATTGCTTTTGCCATGAATGTGACGAAATAGTTTGCAAACCTGTCATAGCTAAATATAGTTTTTATGGAACACTTCAAGCTTTTGCTATCTTTCCAGGGTTTTGAAGACTTTGTGGTAAGGTGTATATGAAAATTGAACTTGAGTTTGTTGAAATAACTATTCATAAACTAGCAAGTTGATGTTATATGATGGTTTGTTAGAGAACTTGGTTCTCCTATCTATGAGTCGGTTAATGAACTGTGTTTCTTGGATTCTAGAGTATTTTCCAGGCCTGAAGATTGTTTGTGTAACCCAGATTGGAAGGCGGGAGCAATACAATGTAATCTATCTGTCCTCTGAGTGTTCATATTCAGGAGCTATTATCTGTGTGAGAATAACTTTGTAGCACAGGGAATGGCAGAGGTGTAGCTATTGTACATGGAAAATGGTAGTCAGTCAACCACTAATCTTTTGGAAGAGATCTGTCATTTTCCTTAATGAATGCTGCTTATTTAGTCAAGGATGTTTAATGAGGGTAACTGCTCTTTTTAGATATGTTTCTTTTTACTGCAAAATGGAAGTATGGGTCTCGAAGTAACTAGAATTTTTAGAAGCTTGCTCGTAACTTTTTTTGAATTGTTCCCCTTGAGCATAGATTATGATGCAAAGTTCTGAACGCCTGTTGTTCCTTGACATTTTTTTTTGCCAACTTATACATCGATAAAGCCAAGGGCTATCTAGTTGAGCCCAATGTTGCAGTAATCATTATCGGGATATCATCGGCGAGGAGAAAAAATCGGAGAAAATCGTAAAATACAAAAATATTCATTTTTATTTATTTATTTATTATTTTAATATCTAAAGAATCTACAACATAAAATAAAACATTGACACATAAATATGATAAAAGAACTAATATATAAGATGTGTAAGATCATTTCTAGTGCTACATCACACATAACAGTGAATCTTGTCCTAAATAGTAAGTCCTGACCCCTGAGTCCCAACTCAGCCTCAAAATATCAACAAAAAATATAATAATGTATCTCATATCATGAGTCATAATGTCATATACAATGAAATGAACCAAATAACTAAAGTCTAATACTACTATTTCCTCTGCCCCTCTAGATGTAGATGCCGGTGGAGTTGGCAGTGGACTCTGCTGTGCTCTAAACGCTGAAGAACTAGGAGCTACAGGAGGTAGACCACGTCCTCTACTGGTGACAGGGGTAGCCTGGGTAGGTTGTGTCACCTCCTCCTCCTCCTCATCAAAAAATCAGAGAATTTTTTTATTTTTATTTTTATTTTTTTCTTTCAGAAGTTTTTTTCCCAAAAAATCCCAATTTTTTCAAGTTATTGCGATTTTTTGTGAAAAAAAATTAGCATAAAAATCGGGCGATATTATCGCCAAACTCAAAAAATCGCGATTTTTGCAACACTGGTTGAGCCTTTTCATTAACCACCACTTGTGAAAGTGATTTTGTTTCAGTGGGTCACTGTTTCTAGTATTTACTGTAGACTCTCTTGTTAATGTAAGTGTTAAATGCTTAAAAACTATGAAACTGGATTACGCCTACTAATATTTTCAGTACAATCTAGTGGACTCTGTGATGATGTGTGGAAGATTTATTGACCATTATTGGACCAAGATGCATAAATTTCTTTGACTTTTCCTAAGTCACTGCCTTGAGGATTTCAAACAGACCAACAAGAGAAATGTCCATGTAGGAGATCTTTTATGTTTCTGCATATCTGTAATTCTTTGTTGATTGATTTTGGCTTGATCCCATATCCCAAATATTGATAATATTACAAATATTGAATCACTTCACTTTAGTTTAAGCAAGATAGACTAACTTAGGAGGCTATGAGGGCTCTCTAGCAGAACCTCCTTGGAATCTATGCATTCTATTTTTTTTTAATCCTAAATGCATATAAATCAATTCCTAACATAGTAATCAAATTTTAGGATCCTGTTTGCCTGCAAAAGAATTTCTATGCTTTACCAAATTTTCAGGTTGAACATGTATACCGTATTTCTTCTTTTCATACAGTTGCATATGGTGTCAATGGTCTTTTGTCACTTGAATGATAAATCTGTTAAAGTACTTCATATATCTAAGTCATTAAATTGCATGCAACATCGATTGATTCATGTGCCATTGTTGGTAATGAACAGACATTTCTACAGAAGCTGATAACTTTAGGAAAGGGTTCTTCCTTGCAGCAAATTGCTGTTCGATGTATGTGTATTTTACTGGAAGCAATTCCACACTTTAATTATCGGGACAGCTTGTTAGGTGCAGTTATCCCACATATGAGCTCCATTGAGGATTTGAACAGGTTTATCTCTTTACTCTATATTTCTATATTACAAGATATATTGCTTCTGTCTATGTTGAATACATTTTTTCTGTACATACAGTAGTGTAGGCTAGATTTTTTTTTTGGTTTATTTTTCAGACTTTTTAAATGACTTGTCACACAACTAACTGTGCAGGAGACTGAGTTGTGCTGCCATAAGATCAATGTTTTTGAATGAGGGGAAGCATCGTGGTGAAGCCACAGTAGAGGCTGTTCAATTGATAGCAGATTTTGTAAAGCGCAATCATTGTCGTCTTCATCCTGACACCATTGATGTATGTGGAAATGCGTTTATATCCTTGACAGATCTAGACATTGCTGTTTTGTATATATTCCTCTAACATTAAGTTTTTCTTTCATATGAGGTGATAAGTTGTCAATGAGACAAGTTGAGAAATTATGCAGACACTGTAAGGTATTCAAACAAAGTAACCATGTATCAGGCTAGAGTTAAATTGTTGCAAATCTTTCAAGATTTTGTACCTTTTTGATTGAGATAGACTAGGTCACTATGAGACAATACCAAAATCTACGGAACATTGAAAGAGAGAGCAACCAGATATAGATGAATTGTGCAACAGAGAGTGTCAGCCATGCCTTAGATAGTTTTATGATGCTTTCAGAATGGCAATCTACCACACCAAATATTCTGCAGTTCCATGTACCCTATACAAAGTTTGAATCATCTTTTGGAATAGTGGTGTCTTTTGCAGAGTTTTTAAAAGCCTGTACTCTCATCTCAGGTATCCGATAAGGGAAATGGTAGACAAGAGAGGCTCATACGGGCATATAAATATCGACTTTCTACTGAAGATAATATGGCAATCACTCACCAATCATGGTAGATAACATGTCCTTCTACAGCCATGACATCATTAATAGATGCCCAAATGTCAGGGTCCAGTAATTTGCCTCATTTTTGCATGTAGCAGTTTATGGCTAAATATAGAAAGAATTGCTTGTAGTTGAAGTTGATGATCATCATGGGTATTGGTGGAGTGTTACAAATAGGCGTTTGCTTAGCCTTGAACTTGATACTGGATTGCTGGGTTTTTCATGGTCGATTCTGCAGCATATGTTTTTGACATTTAATTATCTTTTGTTTTCTTTCCTTTAGCAGTTGCCATTATCATCCATGCCTTACGCTTTCTAAATATTGCTATGATTGGGGATTGATTTTGTTACAATCCTAGCATGATGGAAACCTATTTAGCCCAGCAATTGATGCTGCTATCTTTTCCTTCAAGTCCATTTCACAATTAAATTTTTTATTGTGGGTTTGTTGTGGAACTTCCATCATCATTGTTTCACACTTGGGTTAGGTGCCTTTTTTGAGGTATCCCCTCTTTTAACCATCTTGTTAATTTGATCCTAACATATTTACAAATTGGCTCTGTTTTGCATCATATGTCTTCACTTGGTTGCTTTTGGTGAGTAACGAGTTTGATTTGATATTTTCTCATTAGATCTCAGAGATTTAACTTTGCTTAATTTTTTTTTATTATCTAATCTCAAATTGCAAGTGCCTTGGGCTTGTTGTATTTGTAGTATCGGACATTATCTTCAGGGTGTTGAAGAAAGTGTAACTAGGTTTGGTCTTCATAATGACTTGTAATTATGATTTTATATAAAGAAGAAACGAATGTATTCCTTGCATCATGGGTTTCATGAGCAAGAATTGTTTTTCATAGGTCAAAGACTTCTTCTTGATGTCTTTAGGAATTTGTTGTCTTGTCATAAATATAATTAAGAAGTCATGAAGTCATGTTACACATGTAGAAGACATGTCATTTATGTAAAAGTTGCACTCCAAGACATTGCCACTATCCCTCTTGCAGTCGGCTAAAAGAAAGACAATATTCTCCTTAAGGAAAAGCTGGCTTAACTCCAGGATCTCATGTCGGCCTAGATAGCAAGCATAAGTCATTATATAAAGAGGGACTTGACCTCACAACAACAAGCATCTCGGACACATCTGATCTGAAACAATACGGATCTCAGAGAAAAGAGATAAGGGTAATACAGTGAGGAAGGAAGGCTACTACAAGTGCGCAAATGTCTCAAATGATTTCAGACTAAGTCTGTCTCATCTCTGTCATATTAGCGAAGTACCGAAGATTGTTCTAGGACAGTGACAATTCAGTTAAGGGCTACATCAAGTGTGTAATTGTGATAAAAAGAAACTGAAGTTAGAGAGGCTCTTGTGGACCGAAGGAAGAGATCAGTGGAAGACGAAGACTGTGTCTAGGGTTGCAAGGAAAAGAGATCGAGACTCTCTAAGTGACAGTGCCATAATAGTGCGAAGGAGAAGGAATGAAATGATACAGTGCGAAGAAGGAAGGCTGTAATATGAAGGTCGAAGAGTGTAAGAGATAGTGACAAGTGTCTTGAAGTTAAACTTGTGTCAAGTGTCCTTGTCAAGGGTCATGGTGTTGGTATTCGTCAATTAGAATCTCTATAAAAAGAATTTTCTGCAGGTTTTCCTATCAAAGAGCTAGAGGTTTTGGCCCTGGCAGAAAGCCAACTTTTGTGTTCTTGTCTCTTTTGTTTTTGGTAACTGTTTGATGAATTAAGAAGACACACTCTAATAATATCAAGAGAAGATTGTGCTATTAAGGAAAAGTTAAAAATGCCTCACATATAGTTATCATGGCGAGAAGAATCTTGATAACTTAATCCCCTAGATTCTTCAACATGGTATCGGAGCTAAGGTACTGAAGTCAAAGGAAGGGCATAAAAGAGACATTCAAGGATCAAGTTTCAAGAAGGGCATCGAAGCAAGTTGAAAGGCTTTGTGTTTCAAAAACCTACATGAAAGATTGAAGAATCAATCCATAACAACAATCTACAATGGCAAGTGTTTTTGTCTATATATATAATCAAGGAGATAGTCTACAACAACAAGACAATTCAGGATAAGTACTACAGTGAGACTGATTTGATCCTTATCTAAAGTTCTCAATTGGTGATATGACTACAATCTCGGGTTCCAATCAGGTAACATACTACCCACAGTCCTGGTACCTTCCACAGATCATTCACGGCTCAAATAGTTTACCTAGTTCTCAGAACTCACATCACAGTCAAAAGAAGAGAAGGCAATTTTCGTGATCTCAATAACTTATATAGTTTGGAGCGGTTTCGGTGTTGAAGTTCTCAAAAGAGATCTTTAAAAGGGGATTTCAGTTGTTCATGCTAGGAAACTCAAGCAAGGATCTACAATACAATCACATCAACTAGAAGATCACCCGAAGGAAGCATCAATGCATCTTCAACGTGATCAAGGTGAAGATTCTATCTTGTCTTGCCAACTATCTTTCATTCTATAATCAAGTTTGGTTAAATTACTTCGCGTTTGCAAGGAGATCTATAAACTGGTTGGGTCATAAAAAATTCCTTGCATGAGAGAGGAGGATAGATATAGTCCCTGGAAGAGAAGTCATTAATGTCTATGGAAAAGTCTCTGAAGATCAAGCATTGCTTGAGTGCATGTAAAAGGATCAAGGGATTCTTATGAAATCAGTCAAATTTTCTCCCATCCCTATATAGCAGGAGAGGAGACAAAAAGAGATATATGAAATGCTAGAAGATATATTCTCTGAAAATGCAGTAAAGAAGGTCATATTAGTTGGACCTAATTGAAGGTATCAAAGAATGAAGGAATATATTCATGAGATCTCAATTGGGAGATTTGGGAGAGGTGATAAGAAGATAATCATCATTGTTCTAACTGATAAGCAAGGTAACAAATGTCCATAGACAAGAAGGTTGCCTCATTTGACAACTTGTGGTCTCTATGCTAGATAGAAAAAGACAAGTTGAGGGCAAAAGTGTTGAAGGTTAAAAGACTCAAACATTTGCAGAAAGGAAAGGGAAGTTTGGTCCTTAAACAAGATAAAACAATATAGCTAAGATTCTGCTATGTAAAGATTGTGGAAAGAAAGCTCATATCACCGGAAGGATGGAGGAAGCTGAAGAAAAGGGCTAAGGAAAGAGGGAGTAATAGATCTCTACTATGATTGAGATGGTACCCCTCAAAAGGGTCTTATCATAAGCTCCTCAATATTTTGATATGACCATGATAATAAGATGCATTGTGGCATCATGGAAGCATTAGTAACAAGAGCTCTTGACATCACCATGGGAATCATGAAGGACAAAATCCATGGCAGTCAAACATGAAGGATATAGCTGTTGGGAACGTCATTGGATATTGAAGAAAAGGATGAAGTCATCTAGGACAAGGGTCATCACATCAAGTCAAAAGGAAACATCTGCCAGATGGGGATATGCAAGATCCTCAAGAGAGGAAGCAAGTGTTTCATCAGGAATTCCAACTTATGGAATTCATGGGATGATGGTATGATGAAGCAAATCAAGGGATTGAAGATCTTTTCAATCAAGGAAGCTACTGAAAGAAGCCTAGATGACCTCAAGGTAAAATGAGGTATGTATGCTTGTATTTAATATTATAAAGTCATGTTGTATGGTTGCAAGTAACATGGATCACTACTTCTATCTTGAGAAGCATGATCAAGAGAAAAAAGATCCCCTGCTCTGAAAGGATGCAGTAAGGCATAAGTCGCACTAGATGAAATCAACATAATATGTCCTCATATGAAGTTTGAGGTGGTTGACTATGATTAAGGAACTCTGATTGAAAGCTCCTGGGAATTGAATGAGTGAGGAAGGAAGAGATCGTGAGATATGAAACCCTGATAAAGGCAATCAACATCCAAAAGACCAAGAAGATTTGACTAGGAAATCTCCTAGAAAGATATGAAGACTTTGATGAAAGTCTGAAAAAGATGGAGACCCTTGACAATGGATATCTTTGGGAGATGTGTCAACATGTATGCAGGATGTTGATACCTACAGGAAGATGTCATGATGAAGAGCCATCTCATAAGGTAATATTTGATTTAATGTTATGTTTTGATTTCTTGAATAATATTTGGATGAGTTCACGTAGGGCTACTAGAACAAGAGTTGTAAGTACAAGTACAACTAGCATCCATGTGGTGGATGGAAATTCCTGAAAGAAATATGATGAGGAAGAAATAGCCATATGATGAAGGTTCCAGATATGTATCAAGAAGGCCACTTTCCATGAAGAAAGGAATGACATGATGAACCAAGAAGGAAAGTGATCGATGGCTAATGCCCTACAAGGAAGAAGCTCGACTGAATTTGATGACATCAAGGATGGAAATTGATCAAGCAGTTGAAGGGCCCATGAAGAAGAAGTTGCTGATGAAAAGGAGAGTCCCTGGTTAAGAGGGAGCTCTGACAAGTCCCTAATTAAGAGGGAGCTTGGGCAAGTTCCTGGTCAGAAGGTGATTGGGTACATTGCTTTATAGGAATGGGCATATCTTCCCTAGTTGAGAGGGAGATATAGACATAACATTCTTGTCTTCTCTTGGGAAGAAAGGATGGAGGATTGGGTAATCATCTGGCATTCGATGCTCTTTGAGGATGTGTAGGGCATCCAAGATAAGAGTAGGCAAGAGGACTAATATTCTTTGAGGGCTAGGAACGCAAGATAAGAATAGTCCTAGAAGGTCATACTCAGTGAACACCCGGGTCAGTATGAACCTTGAGAGACAATGATGAAGGTGTCTATAGTTATTGGTCTCGCCAACATTGTGCTCTGATCTGATGAGAGAGAGAGCTGTCAGTCAAGGCCTTGCCGTGGAAACAATGTTGGTTACTATGATGCTATACAGATGGGTTACCAATCTGATTCTTCTTATGAGAAATTCTTCAGATTGAGAATGACCAAGTACCATTATGAATATCTCCCTAGTTAAGAGGGAGTGTTGAAGAAAGTGTAACTAGGTTCGGTCTTCATAATGACTTGTAATTATGATTTTATATAAAGAAGAAACGAATGTATTCCTTGCATCATGGGTTTCATGAGCAAGAATTGTTTTTCATAGGTCAAAGACTTCTTCTTGATGTCTTTAGGAATTTGTTGTCTTGTCATAGATATAATTAAGAAGTCATGAAGTCATGTTACACATGTAGAAGACATGTCATTTATGTAAAAGTTGCACTCCAAGACATTGCCACTATCCCTCTTGCAGTCGGCTAAAAGAAAGACAATATTCTCCTTAAGGAAAAGTCGGCTTATCTCCAGGATCTCATGTCGGCCTAGATAGAAAGCATAAGTCATTATATAAAGAGTGACTTGACCTCACAACAACAAGCATCTCGGACACATCTGATCTGAAACAATACGGATCTCAGAGAAAAGAGATAAGGGTAATACAGTGAGGAAGGAAGGCTACTACAAGTGCGTAAATGTCTCAAATGATTTCAGACTAAGTCTGTCTCATCTCTGTCATATTAGCGAAGGACCAAAGACTGTTCTAGGACAGTGACAATTCAGTTAAGTGCTACATCAAGTGTGTAACTGTGATAGAAAGAGACTGAAGTTAGAGAGACTCTTGTGGACTGAAGGAAGAGATCAATGGAAGACGAAGACTGTGTCCAGGGTTGCAAAGAAAAGAGACCGAGACTCTTTAAGTGACAGTGCCATGATAGTGTGAAGGAGAAGGAATGAAGTGATACAGTGCGAAGAAGGAAGGCTGTGATATGAAGGTCGAAGAGTGCAAGAGATAGTGACAAGTGTCTTGAAGGTAAACTTGTGTCAAGTGTCCTTGTCAAGGGTCATGGTGTTGGTATTCGTCAATTGGAATCTCTATAAAAAGAATTTTGTGCAGGTTTTCCTATCAAAGAGCTAGAGGTTTTGGCCCTGGCAGAAAGCCAACTTTTGTGTTCTTGTCTCTTTTGTTTTTGGTAACTGTTTGATGAACTAAGAAGACACACTCTAATAATATCAAGAGAAGATTGTGCTATTAAGGAAAAGAAAAAAATACCTCACATATAGTTATCATGGCGAGAAGAATCTTGTTAACTTAATTTGCCCTAGATTCTTCAACACAGGGAAGGAGACAATTTCAACCAAGTTATAGGAGAACTTCTTGCCCAGTTTTTAACGTAGTGTCTTGCATCTATTGCCTTACAAACAATATTTCTTTTGAACATGCAGAGATTTATTATTGGATAATCCAGATTGATGATTGCTTGCTGTTATATGAAATGTTCATGGTTGGTGAATATTATGACAGTTGGCTCATGTATAATACAACATTGTGGTAGCTGGTTAACTGTTCTTGGTTTGAAAAAAATACCTCACATATAGTTATCATGGCGAGAAGAATCTTGTTAACTTAATTTGCCCTAGATTCTTCAACACAGGGAAGGAGACAATTTCAACCAAGTTATAGGAGAACTTCTTGCCCAGTTTTTAACGTAGTGTCTTGCATCTATTGCCTTACAAACAATATTTCTTTTGAACATGCACAGATTTACTATTGGATAATCCAGATTGATGATTGCTTGCTGTTATATGAAATGTTCATGGTTGGTGAATATTATGACAGTTGGCTCATGTATAATACAACATTGTGGTAGCTGGTTAACTGTTCTTGGTTTCCGAATTTAATCTATTTTGATGTCTTGTGTTTGATAGTTTTCTGTGTAAACTTCTCTTCAGGTATTTTTATCACTTTCCTTTTATGAAGATCTCAGCAGACATAATGAGTCAAAATCAGATGGTAAGAATCGCTATAGACAGAAAAACAAAAATAATGACCTCAAGCCAAGTGGACCAGAAAAGAGTGAGAACAAAGTGAAGAAGCACCAGTTGGCTGCAAGGTTGAGAGAAGAGGTTTGGTTATGGACTCAGTTCTGTGTTGGATTTTATAGGCCTACTTTTCAATTGTAACTTTATAACTCTGTAGAAGTGTGAATTGTCATCAGTTTCCCATGTTCATCTTTTGGTATATGTTTTATCTCATATGTCTATCCGATGAAGGTTGAGGAAGATTTTAAAGCAGCCTCTTCGGCTCCAGATTCTTCAGAATGCAGAAGAATGCAGACACAGACCCTTGCTGCTGTGTTTGAGACTTATTTTCGTATTCTGAAATGCAGTTTGGACCCACAGCTAGATAGGTCAGTGTACTACAAGCAAGATTACATGATTTATTATTTGCATGAGAATTCTGGGATAAAATTCTTAATAATATACAATGAAATAGTTTTTAAATTAATTTAACTGTTTATTTCCATATTTTCAGGCGTATCAACCCAACAAATGGTGAACACATGCATCATGGGTTTGGACTAAGACCACTTCTTGTGCCTTGCTTGGATGGGTTAGGAAAATTTTCACATTTGATCAATGTTGATTTTATGGGAGATCTGTTGGCACATCTCCAAAAACTTGCAGCTGCAGATAGCACATTGAATACTAGAAGCGGAACTTGTCTTCAATTAATGCTGACAGTTCCTGAACGCCTAAGATGCTGCATTGTGGCATTCAAAATTGTTCGAAGCAACCTTGATGCATTAAATATAGATCTTCGAGAGTTCTTTGTACAATTATATAATTTACTTCTTGACTGGGAACCTGAAAGGTTCTACTTTGAAGCCCTTTTAAGAGAAATAATTTTCCTCAAATAGCTGCCTAGAATTCTTAGCAGTGCAAGGAAAAATATTTTGACTTCTTGGTGTCTGCTTCCAGGGACAATCACTGCGAAACACTTGCAGAAGCACTGCAAATAATGTTATGCCAGGGAAGACAACATGACATGCAGAGGGCAGCCGCTTTTACAAAACGACTGGCCTCGTTGTCGCTGCATTTTGAATCTGCTGAGGCTATGACTGGTAAAGTCTCGTTTCTGTGGATTTTTGCTGGTTTGCGGTGTGCACTCTGTTCTTCATGAGAATAACCATAGTCACTCTGTTTGTTGATTTTCTTTTTCGAAAAAATTGAATTGTTTCAAATCTCATGCACAAGTAAAATTGAATTGTGCATGTGTTTTTTCCTATAAAAATCAGAAATAAAAATGAGATCCCATTTATTAAACTTAAACATAAAAATATACACATGATAAGTGTAAAATTAACATGAAAACTTAAAAAGATAATAATTAAGGTATATATTATATAAATAATATAATTATAATATATAATAAGAATTATATATAATATAATTATATCAATGTTACCAGATTCGAATCAGCAATAAATCAGCGAGGCAAAAGAGCGAAGAGTTTTAATCGGATCAGGGAAAAATCGGCAAAAAATCGGTGAATTCAATAAATAAAAATATATGCATATATTGAATTAAAAAAAAAACATTTTTCATTAATATTCGGTAAAGCCATGTCCAAACAATGCATAATATCAATAGATGTCCAAAATATCATGAATGAATAAGTATCTCATATATGTTATGAGTCCAAACATGATCCAAAGTACTGAGTCTTGACTCCTAACCAGTGACTACGTGGAACCAGAAGCATATGCTTCTAAAAGTTTACAAAAAACTGCATACTAATCGGAAAAAAATCAGTAACTAAGAGTCTAAGACTCTTAAGAGTGAGAACTAGAAGCGATTCCTTCCACTCCTTTGCTTGCTTGACTCTCAAAGTTCTCCAAGTCATGTAGGCTTAAAAGAGGAGCCTCCTCTAATTGGACCCATTCTGCCGCATCTGTAGTTTGCAAATCTATCTCTTCAAGGTCGATTGATGAATGATCCAAACTTGTCATTATCGCGAGACATTGAAATGTGAATTAAAGTTTGACTTTGAACTTTAAAGTACGAATTAGATAATAAAACCTTCAAATTCAAGCTCTCACCTAGTATTTGCTTGTTGCGAAGTCGTAGATTGTAATGGACAAATACAATGTCATTTAAGCGTTTTTGTGTCAATCGGTTGCGCTTCTTAGAATGTATTTTCTCAAACATGCTCCAGTTGTGCTCACAACCTGAAGCACTGCATGCTTGGTTTAAGATTCGAATGGCAAATCTCTTCAAATATGGCGTATCACTACCAAAGTTTTGCCACCAAAGACCTAGCAAGTGGCAAGGGATTGTGAGTAGAAGTACTAAATACTAAATAGTAAAAACTTAAAAAGACAACAGAATTAAAAAAACATTTAACATACAAAATAAAGTTTAAACAAATTTAATGAATTGATGAAGCCTTCAAGCCTCAAAGGGTACCTGGCAACATCTTAGACCGTTCTCGTATAGCACTGGTATAGGCAAGCAATTTAGATGGCGCCCTATAATCTTGTAGTTGGGAAAAGACATGACTTTGAAATTCTGGATCAGGGAAGCACCTTTCCATGCATGTCATAAGTCCTCTGCCAACCTCCCCATCCTCATTAAATTTGCTCTTTTCATAAAAATATTGTGGGTTTAAGAAGTACCCAGCAGCAAGGGGGAATGCAATTGCCTATCCCAACGTGAATCAATAATGTCCCAAAGAGGCATATACTTTGCCTCCTAATCCCCATATCTTCTTTTGATGGCCTCCTTTGCGAGATTCATTGCCTCATAAATGTAACCCATGGCGGGTTTGTCACCATCAGCCATCCTGAAAGTTCAAGCTTTCAAATTTAAAGAAATATGAAACATTGAAAATAAAAAAAGCTGGAAATGAAATTTTAAAAATGAAAAAGTTAAGACTTGAAGTACCTGAGAACTCTAACAAGGGACTCCGTCACAACAATAATCTCTTCGACATCTTTCCAGAAATCGTCATTAAACACAAGTGCAACAATTTCAATGCCTTCAAGGACCTTGGAATGTTTAGACGACATCCACTCAGGTCCCAAGAACATCCTCTTCAGATTTATCATTTGCTCAACCACCGATTGCAAAGATATGAAATTTGTTGCAAATCTAGTCATTGTAGGTCAAACAATTTCTTTACCTTGAATGTATTTTCTCATGGTGTTTAGGAAAATAGTGTGGTTGTATAGGTATTTGGTTATGGATTTTTCCTTCTCCACAACCTCATGTATCCAATGAAGCTTACCAATGTCCTTAAGCATTAAATCTATGCAATGGGCAACACAAGAGGTCCAAAAAATAGTGGGGTACCTAATCTCAAAAAGTCTACCAGCAGCCATATAATTCGCTGCATTGTTAGTGACAATTTGTACATGTTCTTCTCGCACTTCTTGAATGACTTCCTCCATCATTTCACAAAGAAGTTGGATAGTCTTAATCTTGTCTGAAGCATCCACTGATTTGAATAACATTATGTCTGCTGGACAAGATACAAGGAAATTTATTAAAGTTCTATTCCTTTGATTTTTCCATCCATCAGTCATGATGGTGCACCCTGTTTCTACCCATGATGAACGAAACTCAGATAGCACAAGTATGACATTTTCAACACTCTCTAACAACAAATCTGTCCTAAGGCTCTCTGATGAAGGGGCTTTGAACCCTGAACCTGCAACAACAAATGCATCAATCATATCTTGCCAATAAGGACTTTTGACACAGTGGAAAGGTATGCCAGAATAGTAACAAAAGTTAGCAATGGCCTTCCTTGCCTAACTGTGGATATTTTTTTTCCAACCAGTGGCATCTAAGGTAGGTTGGGAATCGGGTTTTGTGCAGGGAGCAAAAAAGGTGTTTATGTTTCCACCTCCAGTGTTGAAGGAAGGAGGATTCATTTAGCCTTGAGTTTGACTTGGACTTGGAGGCATGTGTGGGAAACTTGGGAACGACATTGAGGATTCAACAGAGGGAGATGACTAGTGGGTAGTGGAAGAAAAACCGTCAACTCCAAGAGTTCCTATTTCCCTATTTTGCTTTGCTTTCTTGGCATTATGCTGACACAACATATCGATGGCCAAGGTTGCTTGGTGTTTGACATTTTCGTCAACCTTGTTGCAGAAACCTATATCATGGCCAAATATTTGTGCAAGGTGGAACTTGGATCTATAAATGCCTCCACTACATTTCGTTTTGCAAAATTTACAAAGGAGCTTGGCGTCTCCGGGGATCTTGTCACAATAAGCCCAAGCAAAGTCCTTCTCCCTTGGCATTGTTGTTGTTTTGGACTTGTGTTTAAATTGTGGCTTCTGTTAAGATTTGGAGTTGTGCCTTCTGTTTAATTTGGCTCCTGTAAAAGACAAAAAAATTAAAATAAAAAATTCCATATATAACTTTGTAGAAAAGAGGGTTGGTTTTAAAGGATATGAGGTTTTGTTAAGGATCAAAGAGGACTCTGTCCAACAACACAAGCACATTTCGACCTAATATATCATATGACCTTGAAACACAATTAGGTATATATGAGGAAATGCTACCTAAAGGAAATACTATCAACATATATTCATATTGCATTGTAATCTTGAATTTGCAAGTTCATTTAGCATATGAAAACTGAACCAATACATGAATAATAGATTTTGGAAGAACAAAAATACCCAAAGTTGGGAATGCATGGTCAAAAGCCTTTGGAGTTGGCAAGACATTGACCAAGGAAGGAATGCTCGATGGTTGGTATGAAACCATTTTTTAGTGCATTTTAAAAATCTATTTAAGCCCCATTTATAGGGTTGAAAAGTCATAACCAAAGGATGCTCTAGTGAAATTTGAAACTTCAATGGCACGGTGAAATTCACAATATTTTTTGAACATTCGATTGCTGAATAGTGAAACTTGAAACTTGCCATTGAAAACGACATTGACACTTCAATATAGTAATATACCTATTATTTAAGCTAAGTGCCAATGTACCTCGATTGTTGAACAGTGAAGCGGCTAAGCTTGAAGGTAACACTGTTGAAGCGGCTAAGTCTGAAGGTAACACTATAACACACACTGAAGGTGACACGCGACTGCCCTAGGGTTGATATGGAGTCTGGACAGAGCACAGTGCACATGCTAGCGACTGCTCGATATGGAGTCTGGACTTAGGCTCACGTTGGCGTTTGTCTGATATGGAGTCTGGACTGTGTAATAGTGAGTAGTGAATTAGTGACTGATTACTGAAAGTCTCGGCGTATGAGTTGCGGGCTTGAAGGTCTCGGTGTACGAGTTGTGGGGTTGATTAATAAATTTTGGAACGATCGATGTTTAGTTTTTAGCAATGCGGCATACCTAAATTTTAAAAACGTGTGCTTGTCGAGTCAAGGCGGAAAATCGAATAAATCGGGAATTAATCGCAGGAATTGGCATCAATCGGCAAACTTGCATTAACCACGAGTCAAACTCGGTCAACGCGAGTTTGACTCACAAAGATTTGGATCAAATCGTTTGGAGGGTGAATAGATTTCGACTCGCGATTGATCGATGAGTCCTGTTTCACTAATATATATATTATTTAATAAAATAAATTATATTATTACCTCTCTCCCACACACACACATATATTCTATGAGAAATATCTCTATATTCCATATGAAGAATATACGTGTTTTGGCCCTCGAGGGACTATCAAACAAGAAGGCTCGAAGCCATTACAAGGAGAATACTTATTATGAGCTCAACATGTCACATGTAGGATTTGAACTTGGGTGGGTAGAATAAGTCTCCCAACCACCCGAGCTATATATACAGGAGACTACTCAAATGGAGACATTGTGTGTGTGTGTGTGCATGAATGTTTTAAAGCTTGGACCTAGCCTCAAAATCATTGAGGGCCTGCTTGGACTCAACTCAAGATCTAATTGTTTTTAATGTCATACTTGCTTTACTCAACAATACATAAAATAATAAAATTTTAATGAAAAAAATATTTGAAAGATTTTGATTCATGATTCCTAACATTAGAGACAAAATATGCAAAAATATGCTGATGTATATACCATACAAGGGTGATTATATTAAAATGGCATTGGGTGCAATACCTATCTGAAACAAAATACATTGTCAACGAAGCTCTAAATGGCCTTAAATGTCCAAAACTCAACATGCTACAAGGATATGAGTGGATATGAATATATCCTTGTAATGACTTACTAAATATCACTAATTAACATGATCAATGATCAAGCTCATCACCATTTAGAGTAGGTGTCCTTTCGTGACTGGGCATGTCTTTTAGACATGCATTTTCACTGAACTTAATGACTGCTTCACATAATCAATATTTGACTATTTAATATTTACATTTATTTTATTTATTTTCTTGTTATGAATTATATTCATAACAGAGTAGCATCCAAGTCTGAAATTTCCTTGATTTACCCTCTAAATATTAATCATTAATCATCATCAGAATCATCATTCTCATCCTCATTTGATCATTGATTTGCTATAGCTGTAGCTTGTCACATTGTAGGATGTAGTATAATACTATGATCTAGCATGTTATTTTGGACTATAAAGGCCTTTTAGAGCATGCTCCTTGATGTTTGTAACATTTTTTGTTCAACAATGTTTTGCAATAAGTGCTATTTTGGTTATATGCACTATTACTTGCTATATAAATGAGAACTTTTGCATATTTGTGTATAAATGGTTTGGATTCATATGGACGTACATGAATATATATGTTTTTTCTTTAAAATATGAATATTTTATGTGTTTTGGGTAAACCGTTTTTTTTTTTTTTTTTTTGTTGAGTTTGTTATTTCTAGTTCTGGTCCGGTTCTGATCGTTTCTCGGTCCACTAGGTTTTTTGGTTCAATGACCGGTTCGGTTCTGATAACATTGGTTTTGACCGAAAACTATGGTGTTTTGATGATTTAAGTCACTGTTTTGAGCCCGCTCAAGTGGCCAAGAAGGGGGTGGGTCCCTTCTATCGCCCAAAATTGCCTAATTAAACATTTTTCGTAGTGTTTATTTCTCTCCTAAGCTAGTTTCATTAGAAGAAAAATAAAAGCTCTGTAAAGTGCAATAGGTTGGGATAGCAGAAGGCTGAGGATCTTGTATATGTTCATTCAACCTATGCCTTGCGTCTCATAGGGGTGAAATTTATACAAGTGGACCTCATAAAGATTTGGCCGTGGAAACAAAATGTCCAAACTTAGAGCTCCCTTTTGCTTTACTTCCTCATCGCCAAAACTTGTTCCTTAGAATGTTTGAATTCAAGATATTAGGATTTGGTGAGGTCGACATCAAGAAAGAGCTTGTGTGGGAGGGAGGTGAATAGTCTCTTGTCTTGGAGGGTCTTGAGACCATCCTTTGGGGTCCTAAAGCAAAGGAGTGGTGTCCAAATGGTGCCCTTTCAAGCTTGCTAAATGTAGATATCCTTTAGATTAAGGGTATCATGGTGATTGTACAAGGTGTTTGAAGAGTAGGTAGGGGTGGGAGTGGAGAGTCCACACACCTTAAGATTGAGCTCCTTGGCTTGTTGAATGCATTCCTCTATAGTCTAGGCCTAGACCATTTCTTTCAATTCATTGAGCCAAGGTGAGGCATGGGATGGAGGGTGGTTTCCTTCTTTTGAACCATTTGCATCGAAGAATTAAGTGTTATCGCCTTCTATTTGAAGATGCTTGCTGAGACCTCTTCTCATCTTGCATGTTTTTAATTTTTGAGATATTAGATAATATAGTGGAGGAGGGATCAAGTGGGATTAGGAAATGTGAGTGTTTTGGGCTAGCCATTATCACCAATAGGTTTGGATTTATTCTACAAAGTTGGAGAAACTTGGGGGAGAAGCCAAAATAGTGTGTAACAACTTAGTGATTGTGGTGCTTTAATAACATTGTTGATCACTATTGCCATTTCCTTGCTATTCATGGTGTTTTCTATTGTTGATGACCAATTATTGGTTAGTGTTTCACTCATTATATGACTTGCTGTTATAGATTGCTTTTTGTACTATGTTGTCACTCTCCCTTCTATTGCTATGTGTTGTTACAGAAGCCCTCATTGACCCATAGTTCGTTGCATGCTTTTTTGTTAACACTTAATATGGTTGTTGCTACTATGTCCACTTGGAGAGATAATGGTGTTTGTTGGCAATGTTGTAAGAGGTTTATAATGAGATTGGGAAGGGAAAGGGGGGTAGTATGGGGCTGAAAGGGAGAGAGGGCGTGAAAGCTAGGGATGAGGGGAGTTGAGTAGGGTGCCATTGAGAAGAGTAGTAAGTCGCCTAAGTTAGGGCAACGAGCCTAATGCCACAAAATCTACTAGGCCTTGGAGAGGGAAACCCTACAAGGCATAAACTAGACAATGAGACAACAATGGGGTAGAGGCCCAATGTCACCTCAGCCAAAACCCCCTACTCTTTATGGGTTTTCACCGATGGGAGGAGTCCTAGTGGGAGAGAGATCACCTAAAATGGTAATGGTATGGATAACATACAAGGTGATGTAACTAGAGCTCATTCAAGAGAGAGAGAGACACACACAATAATGGTTCAAGGCTTCAAAGAAGCAAAACATTCTCAAAGAAAAGCCCTAGAAAAACAAGGCTCAAGACCTAGGGTTTTGAGGTTTTCGATGATAATAAGTGTTCTCAAGGTCAAGGCCAGAAGGAAAGGGTTTCTTATAATGAAAATAAGTTAATCCAAAGTTCATAAAACCCTCAAGGAAGTCCTTAAGTTGGGAAAATGAAGACTAGGGTTTCCCTTTTAGGGAAAATACCTAGGGCAAGAGATTTTATGTATGAAATTTGAGTGGATGCCACCAAATTGAGCGATTGTGGCAAACCAAGTCAACTTGATGTTTAAGCTCTCAAACCTTGAAAAACCCTCTTTTCTAGAAATTCGCAGCAAGCCCTAGTTTCTCCTCTATCCTTGAAGGGACTGGAATTTTAAAGAGAGGAAATGGATAAAATTTAGATTGATCACCAAAGGCTTGGATTAGTGCCTTGCCCCTTGGGTAAATGGAGTCATGGATGCCAAAGATATGCCAATCTTGCTCTTTAGGAGGTTGGAATTTGATGCGCTAGCACAAATTTCAAACATTTACCCACTAAAGGAATAATGGAGTTTATGGGACGAGCTTCAAAGAGTTTCATCACTAGGATAAATCTTACAATGTCATGTATGTGAAAATTCCTTGATTGCAATTACTGGATATTATTCTCTTAATTGTTAGCAGTTTAATTGTTTATGACAATTAACAAATAATTCACAATTGCAATCTTCACCATAAAAATACGCAGCAGAAAATGCAGTCAGGAATTGAGAAATAGATGCACACACATAAAAATCGACACTAATATTTTGGACTAAAAAGTCCCTGGAGAAACCTCGAAGCGAAAACTAGTGCAACAAATGAGGGTTTATTTTATTATTATGCAACATATTGTGGGAGGACAATATTTGGGATGCCAAACTGCAATCCTTCGATACATACACTGGCAAAATATATGGGGTTATTTTTCTCCCTCTACAAATTAACTGGGCTTGCCACTGGCTTGCTTGCACCCCTCACCATAAATGCGCACTGCTGGCCTGGAACATTTCACATTGCTTGCTCGTTGGCTCCAGATGAGCCACCCTACCTCTCTCTACCTTTGGAAAAATTTGCTCTACCTCTCGGATGATTTTTCCGGCATCTGGTAACTGAAATGACCTCTCTCTTGGCACTTGCATTGGGGTTTCTGGTTGCTCGCATTGATTGCATGCCCTCTTTGCAAAATAATTTCGGCCTACCTTTTTGGTTTTCTCCGGTAGTGGAAAACCATTGGGAAATTCTCTGGAATCCTCCTCCTAAATTATTTGTTGCTCCCTCTCTTCGATGCTCTCTCTCTGGCTCAAACTTTTTCCCTTGCTGAATCACTACAACTGGGTAGCTCGATCTGCCAAGATAACTCGCTCTTCCTCTTGTGTCTTTCTCCATCCCATCAATTTGCTCTTATAATCTCTCGCTGGAGCTTTAACAACCACAATTAGATCCTTATCAATGACTTAGATCATCTTAGACTTGATCCAAGTCATTTTTTGGAAGTCTCTAGAGTATAAGTTGAACTCCTTAATTAATTCACTTTAATTAGCCACTTTTCCTAAGTTAGACTTAGGAAATATTTAAATGATGACTAGTTAATTTAGTTAAGGCGTTTTGCAAGCTTATCTCGCGAAACCTCTTATGTGTTTTGGAGATCTCGTGTTCCTTAGCCTCTTATACACAAATCGAGACTAGAACACCTCTCTGATGCTACCAAATCAATAAAAAACTAACAATGTATGAATAATGCATGCAATTTTCTTCTAACGAGCATTGAATAGATACTTATCAAAATTTAGGGCACAATTTAGCATAGATTAGAGTTACTCATTCCATACATTAGGCATGAAAAGAAAGATTGGCACAATTAACTCATCTTATTCAGCGAATTCATATTTATGATTATTAAAAGATAGAAGATGATTACAAATTGTGGGAGGCCTCTAGCTTTGTATTGCCTTCGGTGCCTCTTGGTGAATGGGCATGATCTTTGATCATGCCTTTTGCCTAATAACTACTAATTAATTAATTTTTTTTATATAACGTTGCCTTCCTCTCAAAAAATGCTTTGTCCTCAAAGCATACGTAACGACGGATGTTGTTGACGAAATGGTTCGGTCTCCCAAGAAGCTTCTTCTTTTGGTAAGTCCTTCCACTTGATCAAGTATTCCTTGATTACACGAGATCAAAGCTTCTTTTCCCCGATGGATATGATACCTTCTAGTTCTAAAATGACCTTTCCTTCATCATTTAAGGATCGAAGCGTTCTTTGTGTTGATTGATGGTCGCCTAGTGCCCTTTCAAGGTAGGATACATGGAAGGCGTTGTGAACTCGACTTTTATCCGGAAGGCTTAAACTATATGCAACTTGGCTGATCTTTTTGTTGATCTGGTATGGTCCGTAGAACTTTGGTGCTAATTTATTTTTTCCTTTCCGTTTCAAGGACAACTGTTTGTATGGCTGGAGCTTGACAAATACCCATTTTCCTACTTCAAATTCTCTTTCGGTTCTGTTTCGGTCAGCTTGTTGCTTCATACGGTTTCTTGCATTATTTAAAATTTCTTTTAGAGTTTGGACGATTTGTTGGGTTTCTTCTAGTTGGTTTTTAACAACTGGTAGATTTGTCTGGATGATAGCTAGATCCTTCCATTTTGGAGGTTCGTACCCATACAAAGCTTGAAATGGAGTCATTTTTGCTGACGTATGATAAGTAGAATTATACCACCATTTAGCGAGATGCAACCACTGAGCCCACTTATTTTGTTTTTCTGTAGTGTAACAACGTAGGTAGGCTTCCAAACATTTATTGATAACCTCCGTTTGTCCATCTGTTTGAGGGTGGTAAGCAGAACTCATATTTAGGTAGGTTCCTATATGGTTGAACAATTCTTTCCAAAAATTACCCTTAAATTTGGCATCTCTATCACTCACAATGACTTTTGGAAAACCGTGTAATTTATAAATGTTTTTGTAAAATATCTCAACGAGTGTTTAGCTTAGTCTGATTTCTTCATTGCAATAAAGTGAGCATATTTGGTGAGTTTGTTGACTACTACGAAAATCTTATCCTTGCTTTCAGATATAGGTAATCCCTTAGTAAAGTCCATTGATATTTCTTCCCATTTCTGATTCAGAATGTTTAAGGGGTGAAGTAACTTAGGTGTCATAATATTTTCACTTTTATTTCTTTGACATCTGTCACATTTCGCTACATATTTCTGAATATCGCGACTCATCCCCTTCCAAAAGGATGATTGATGTGCACTGTAGTAAGTTTTAAAGAATCCTACATGTCCAGCTGACAATGAATCTTGTGACTCCTTGAGTATCTTGGATTTAAACTTGGAGTTTGAATTCAGATAGATTCTTCCTCTGTACCATAGAATATCATTCTTCCATTCAAATTTTGAGTTGTCTTGAAGGTTATTGATTATCGCAGTTATTTTTCGATCCTTGGCATACTCACTTTGAATCTCATTAAGCCATTTTGGAACAACAATCAAGACTGCAAGTAATGCTGGTTTTTCGTCCTTCCTAGATAGGGCATCTGCTACTACATTGGCTTTTTCCCTTTTATGTAGTATCTCCATGTCAAAGGCGACAATTTTTTCAATCCATTTTTTTTCTTCTTCGGAAAGTGTTTTTTGTTGAAGGAGGTGCTGGAGACTGTTATGGTCTGTTCAAATGGAGAACTTACTTCTCAAAAGATATTGTCTCCACTTAGCCAGTGCGTGCATAATAGCGAGCATTTCCTTGTTGTATGTGGACTTAAGATGTTCTCTTTTATTGAGCTTCTTGCTTTCAAAAGCTATTGGATGCCCCTCTTGCATTAACACCGCACCTATACCGAACCCGAAAGAATCACACTCAATGATAAATGGTTTAGAGAAATCTGGTGTTGCCAATACCGGGGCGTTAGACGTAACTTCCTTCAATTCTTCAAAACACCTTCCTGCTTCCTCATTCCATTGAAATGAATTCTTCTTTAAAAGGTTTGTTAGAGGTGCAATTATATGTGCACAGTTTTTAATAAATCTTTGGTAATATCTAGTGAATCCTAAGAACCCTCTTAGCTTGGATATATTAACTGGTTTGGTCCGTTCCTTTATAGCTTTGATTTTATTAGGGTCCACTTTTACTCCTTCATGGGATATTATGTGTCTGAGATATTCTACTTCTTCCTTCTCAAAGGTGCATTTGAATTTCTTGGCGTAGAACTAATGCTCTTTCACTAGTGTAATAACTTTATCCAGATGTTGTAGGTGCTCCTTCCAAGTTTACTGTAAATTAAAATACCATCAAAGAATACTAATACAAACTTCCTAAGATATGGACAGAATAACTCGTTCATAGTGGCTTGGAATGTTGCTGGTGCATTGGTTAACCCAAAGGGCATTACTTTAAATTCATAGTGACCTTTGTGTGTTCGGAACACAGTTTTTGATATGTCTTCCAACTTGATTCTGATTTGGTAATAGCCCGATCTTAAGTCCAATTTTGAGAAGTATTTTGCACGATGTAGTTAATCCAACATTTGTCGATAAAGGGAATTGGGAATTTGTTTTTAATTGTTATTTTGTTTAATCCTCTATAATCAATGCATAGCCTGAATGATCCATCCGTCTTCCTTACCAATACCACTGGAGCAGCATACAGACTCTTACTTTTCGAGATGATCCCACATTTTAAAAGGTCTGGGATTAATCTCTTAATTTCAGTGTTTTGGTGATGTGGATATTGATATGGCTTGATGTTGATGGGGTCTCATCTTGCTTTGACTTCTATTGTATACTTGATTTCCCTGTTAGGAGGTATTTCCATTGGCAGGTGGAATACCTTTTCATGCTTTTGAATTAGCTCTTGTACTTCTGGTGACTCTTCACTGATCATGTTTGCAGATAACATTTCTAATTGGTGACATTGTACTACATAAGCTGGTGCTCCTTTTCGAATCATCTTCATCACCTGGGATGACGACATAATTTGATTCTTTGGTGCTTGGAATCCGTATAACTTATACCTCAACCCTTCCTAGTTAAAGCTTATGAACTGCTCTTGATGGTTGGCAGAGTAAGTGCCTGGGGGTCGTAGCCATTGGATACCTAAGACCACATCTACTCCTCCTAATGGCACTGTGAAAAACCGAGATTCTAAGTTAAAGTCTTAAATTTGCAATTTGACCTTATGGCATTTCCCTGCCTTTTCAATCTTCTTACCATCGACTACCATCACCTTCATGTTGGGCAAGGGGAATGAGAAAATGTTGAGTCTCTTTGCCATGGTTGCATCTAAAAAATTGTGGGTGCTATCGGAGTTGATGAGAACCACTACGTTGTTCTTCTTTATATGTCCTTTTAATTTTTAAGTTTGGGGTTGTGATATACCTGTCATAGCTGATAGTGACACTTGCGGAATATTTCTGTCATCTAATTTTGGGACATCTTCTATTCCTTCTATGTCTGATTCATCACTGTTTGAATCATTAATTGCTTCACAATTATATAGGTTCTTTGATTCTTTTGCTTTAGCACACCTATGTTTAGGGTCCCACTTCTCACCACAATGTTTGCATTTGCCTTCTTTTATCCTTTGCATTTCCATGTTAGATTTCTCGCCTTCACGAAGATGTGGTGGAACATTTCTTGTATTATCCGTATTCACAGACTGGGGCATTCTTCGTCTCGAATACACTTTCCGGTTTTGACCACAGTATCTGTTCAAATTTCTTTTCAGCAGCTTTTGTTTTTTGTCTTGCTACTTCTATTGATGTAATGTCATGAAGCTCAAGTTCTACTCGTAGATGAGTTTTAAGTCCAGAGATGTATGATTGAATTAGACGAGATTCTGATAACGCAGGTACTCGTGTTGCCAAGGTCTCCCATCCTCAAGTGTACTCATCCACATTTCCTTTTTGTCGCAATCTGATGAGTGTTGAAAATAACTCTTCTTTTTTTACACCTTGGAATCTTTTAAAGAATGTATCCTTAAATTTTCTCCAACTGATGGCAATTGTTGTCTTCTTCCACCACATTTGCCAATTATATGCCTTGCCTTCCATTTTCATGGAAGCGTGTCTAATCTTTTCGTCATCATTGTCAATATCGTAAATCTCGAAATATTCTTTTGCTTTATTCAGCCACACAACACTACATTTTTTGTTACCATCAAATTTGGGTAGCTCGATTTTTGCTCTTCTTTGATACATTGCTAATAGTGGAGCGAAGAGAGGGTATTGATTGGTGATTGTATTCCAGAGCTGCTTATTTGAAAAAGTCGCGTTACTATTTCCTTGATGGTGCATGGATGATTTTTTTGGAGACTCCGCTTTTTCATGAGAATTTGCTGAATTTGTTGAATCTGATGAATTGTGCTGTTGATTACCTCCATCATCTTGGAGTAGTTGTTCGGGTGTAACCTTCATCTTGTCACACAAAATGCTCAACATTGTCATTGCTTGATTATGATTTATTTAGGATTTGATATGGTTCTGCCCGAGCTGTTGTTCCATCCGATTTCTCGTATCCTGAAGCTTCTTGATATCATCGGAATGTCCGGTAACCTTACTCTCGAGATCGACTAATTTTTGGTCGAAATCATCGGAGTGGCTAGTAATCCTATTCTCAAGATCAATCAGTTTTTTGCTGAAATCGGTCATTGTCATTGACGACATTGAACGGGTTTGTGGGGGTGTATATTTGTCTGCCAACTTTTAATTTGAATTTTTTTCTTTATAATTATAAATAATTAAATTAAATTAACTAATTTAATTATCTAACATATAAGTTTTTTAAAGTAATAATTAAACTAAATTAATTAATTAAATTATATAAGATCTATATATATATATATATTTTTAATTAATAATTAAATTAAATTATATATATTTTCGTTATAAAGTTTTATAACTATGTGCTGGACGTTATAAAAACGGTGTGCTAGACGGACACTGTGTGTTGGATGGACAATAGGGAACGAGGCCGAATGAATGACAGATAAGGGGACATGGTGGAAGAGCGGGGGCACAGGTAGACGACAGTGAAGACGAGGCACAAATTAGTTTGACAGGAGGTGGAGTCAAAGGCGGTGTCAAGGTGGCTACGGAATGGAGGTGGTTGGATGGTGGAACAGATGAGCGGATGGCCGGACAGGACAAGATGAGTGGTAAGTGTTGGACGTTGGACAGGCACAACGGAAGCAGTGGGGCTGTCAAACAGTGTGGGGATGGTAGATGATATGGAAGTCGACAACAACAACGAAACTGTGACCAAATTGAAACCAGACTGTGTAGCTCTAGACCAAGAACGAACTGCTTCGATACCAGATGGCACAAATAACTCATCTTATTCAGCGAATTCATATTTTTATTATTAAAAGATAGAAAATGATTGCAATTTGTGGGAGGCCCCTGGCTTTATGCTGCCTTGGGTGCCTCTTTTTGCCTAATAACTACTAATTAATTAATTTTTTAATATAACAAAGATCTTCAACAATAAAGCACTTACAAGATAATTTAGCAAGAAATTCCATCCATTATGCCAAGAATAGCTCAAACGATGTCCAAAAATGAGCTCCAAATATCAAAATGCATCCAATGATCCAAGAAAAGAACAAGTGCAAGTCTCTCCAAGGAGGCTGAAATGCTAAGTGAGTGATGTTGAGAGATTCAAATGACATCTTTCTAATATATATGAGTCCTAATATGAGTTATTATACCTACAAACCCATAAAATCATAAAGTGGTAGGAAAAGAACACCCCTAGGTCACAGGCCAACTGTTAATTTTAGGTAACAATGGTATGTTCTATGCTTTAGAGCAATTTTACTTCAATTTCTTTACTAGCCCAATATCAATATCCAGTTTAGCAATCACATCAACATGATAGCAAAATGCAGATAGAACATCAACATAAACAATAGAAGATAAGCCAAGACAAGAGGACACAAGATGTGGCACCAGCGAGGGATAAACCCCAATGTGGTGAAACCCTTGATCAATTCTTCTTATATTTTTCAATAGTTCAGTAGAGAGAGAGATAGTACAATAAACAAATCTGATAATTTATGATAGTAGCAAAAGAGCCCTAACCAGAAAAGTCAACGCTGGTCAACATGGAAAAGTTCTTCCTCAAATCAGCTCTGTCAAACCTAGTCAACTTTGGCCTCCAACAACAAGTCTAATCAGACCAAAGTAGTCCGAAAAAGTGCAGTCAAAACTGGGTAACGAAAGTCAACCCTGCGGCCATCCCTAGTACAGTCAACGCTGGTCAAAAAGGAGGTCAGATTGCCTCGATTCTTATGCCCCGATCTGCAGCCTGCTAGAACAGAATTCCTCCACCCAAAATGGCAGCAAACCAAGTCAATGCTTGGTCAACGCAGCCCAAAAACAACCTCTGATATTTTCGGTCAAACCTGGTCAACGCTGAAATAGAAAATGACTGTCCTTTCCTTCGCACGTGTGGAGAGAGAAGCTGCCCAGAAATGCATACCCAATCACAAAAGTAGAGAGAGATGTGACATGAGATGATGGTGAAAATTACTTGTGGTCTCCTCCTTTTATATGCAACGTTGAGGATGAGTTGGGGGTTTGAATACCTGTTTTGCGTGCTGGCCGACCTTGACAATTTGTCCATAATATAAATAAATTCACATCTTCATTTGTACATGTCGGAATCGGATGATCTTTAAATCAATCCTACACCTCTTGAAGAGAGGAATCCAAGAAAAATATCAGCTGTCATAAATAAGATGACCCATGTGGAGTTTGGCCCTAGTTGCCAATTTTAACACTCCCTCTCAACTAGAGAGAACTCCATTCGCTAATCCATCTGCTCATCAATACTATCTCTGCCATCAATGCACTGCTCTGCTTTGCTGAAATATGAAGAAGAAGAAGTGATCGAGAATGTATCATACCATTCTCTACTGACCCGAAGTCAGTTCCAATTGATCCCAGATCAATATCGGTCTTCCTAGCATAGGGAGTACGATAGTACATGATGCGTCCATTAGTAGTACTATGGTCACTATCCTCATTTCCCTACTCATTGGCCAGATCAGAGGTACTTCCCATGAGTCCTAGACAATGTTTTTAAAACCGGAACAGGTGACCGGACCGGTCCACCTAATGAACTGGTTTATCGATCGGAATCGGTCGAACCAGGACTAGTTAGGTCTAAATGAACTAGTTTTAGAAAAATACAATAAATAAATAATTTTTAATGAAACAAAACTATTTTTAAGATTTAAAACCATGATTCCAAGCCAACAAAGACAAAATATGCAAATTTTGCTCATTTATATACCATGTAAAGGTGAATATATCAAAATGGCACTGAGTGCAATAGATATCATTGACAAAATAGTAAAATACATAAGCAATGACTCAAATAAACAATTTGTTTGGTTTGCAATTTTATTGCCATAAAAAACCCTTTATCTTGCACTGAATCACCACAATGAAAAGATATGGTTGTTCATTAATAATGAAAAATGGTTCACCTGCCTCCACCATGTTTGTCTCTCTGAGATCATCAAAGATAGACCCTACAATGCTTTCTCTGTGCTTCATGAGATGGTCTTTGACGCTAATTGGAATTGGAGTAATTGAATATGCCAATTAGACATTTCTCTATTAAACTGTCAATATCCATGTCAGAGATAGGATCTCCACAAACAAACCAGTAATACAAATGCCATCTATGCCTTACAATAAAAAAAGTGTCAAAATCCTCATCCTCTTGGCCGTTATGCTCTTCATTACGTGAGAGAATGATAACACCTAAAAGGTTTTCATCTTCAGGGTTCTTCTACAAAATATACCCTCTCCAAATCATCAAAAGAATCATTACTAAATTCAGAAACTTGGAAGGGAATATGACTTACCAAACCCTTGCCTTCATGCAAGTGTATCTCATCATCACAATGTGGTTCATTTGAAACATGATGACATGCATACTATTTAATAGAAACATGGAGTGCTACAACAAGGCCTTCGTCACACTTTTCTTCTTTGGATCTGAAATCTCATGCATATATGGTTCAAGTGATGAGAGAGAATGCTGGTCATCCTCATACAATTCATTTCCAAGCTTCCAGTCTTGTTAGAGATAGGATCCCCACAAACAAACCAGCAATGCAAATGGTGGAGGCTGACATGGCAGGTAATCGACTGGTTTAGGACCGGTTAGGGCCAAAACTTCACCACATTGCCTTCCTGACCAGGTTTTTCAGCTGGTTCCAACCGGTGGCCTTACTGACCGGTCGGTTAGATCGGTAACTGGTTAGTTAGGCCAGTTTTAAAAACACTGGTCCCAAACTGCATGGGTAGAATATCTCAGCAGGAGAAGGATGAACCACTCATCTTGCCTACATGTCGCTAGGGGAATCAGAGGGGAAGGTTGAACCACTCACCCTATACACAGCAAACCACTAGGGGAAGGTTGAACCACTCACCCTATGGTTGCTCATCGCTCCAAGAAGTACCCCAAGCCCCCCTGGAGCTCCCAGAGCTCTATGTCCATATCATACAGGACCCTCATAAGAGGGTCTCTCCACGACTTCAAGTCATTCTCGGAAGGCCAAGAACTTGACCTTCCCCAGGGGCTTTGTCAGAATATCAGCGACCTGCTCATCAGTCCCAATGTGATGGAGCCTTATTGCTCCTCGTTGTACCATATCCTGGATAAAGTGGTACCTGATATCTATATGCTTGGAGCGGTCATGAAACACGAGATTCTCTGATAATCAGATCCCACTATGGTTGTCACAAAGAATCACGGTGGTATCTAGAACATGTCCAAACAGCTCATTGAGGAGCTTCCTCAACCAGACAGCTTCACAGGAGGCCATACTAGCAGCTATGTATTCGGCTTCAGCGGTGCTCAAGGCAACCGATTTTTTCTTCCTGCTCATTCAGGATATCGAAGCAGAACCCAAAGAAAAACATCCATAAGTGCTCTTGTGATCCACCACACTGCCAGCCCAATCAGCATCAGAATAACCATGCAGCTTCACATCTCTGACAATGTATCTCAGTCCATGAGTGATTGTGTCCCGAAAATATTTTAGAAGATTCTTGGCACCAATCCAATGTATATGATGAGGCTCAACCATATATTGGCTCAACGTGTTAACTGCAAAACATATGTCTGGACGAGAGTTCACCAAGAACATTAGTGCTCCTATGGGTTGACGATACTCAGAAGCATTTCCCAATTCAGGTTCGGTAGCACTACCACATAACTTCTTAAAGTTAAGTTCCATCGGGGCAATCACAGGCTTGTAGTCCACCATCCCAAATCTTTCCAATATCTTCACAACAAATTTTCCTTGAGATAGGAAAATTTCTCCTGGATTTTGTTAGACCTCCAACCCTAGGAAGTAGTGCATCAGTCGTAGGTCCTTCATCTCAAATTTGGAAGCCAACTCCCTCTTACATTTGTGAATGAGAGGGTCTGCACCTATCCGAAAGAGGTCGTCCACATAAAGTACCAGTATGATAGGTTTATCATTTTCAACCTTAAGGTAAAGGTTTGGATCGGTTTCAGTTCTAGTGAATCTCAGCTTCATCAGATAGCTATCAATCCTATCATATGAAGCCCGTGGTGCTTGCTTCAAGCCATAGAGAGCTTTCTTCAACCTGCATACATGAGATTCCCGATCATGAACCTCAAACTACTCGGATTGTTCCACGTAGACTTCCTCTTTGATCGAACCATGCAAGAAAGCAGTCTTGACATCCATCTGATGTAGGTTCCATCCTTGCAAGGCAACAAGGGCTATGATCGAGTGGATGGTGGTGTATTAGGCAATAGGTGAAAATATCTCATCGTAATCTACACCTTCCTTTTGAGAGAAGCCTCGAGCAACAAAGCTAGCCTTGAACTTTTCTGCACTTCCATCAGCTCCATGCTTGATTTTATAGAGCCACTTAGAGGTGACAACCGATTTGTCTTGGGGTCTAGGAACCACATCCTAGACATCATTCTTCATAATTGACTCGTATTCTTCATTCATAACATCCTTCCATACTTGTTGCTTCATGACCTCTTTGAATGATGAAGGCTCATTTAGTGCTCATGACGGTCAAGTATCCTTGATACCTGTTCGGCTTCTTGCTTTCATGGAATTTCCCCCTTGGTGCAATATGTCTCTCGACATCTTCGAGAGTCTGCCTAAGCCATGAGGGTCTCCTCTTGGAGGAGGAGGGCTCTTGATGAGGAGGATCAATAGGATCCATAGGTTCATCAACATTCGGCATCGTTTCATCTTCTTTTGCACCTTGTTTTCTGGTGTCAGCTTCTTTGTCCTTCCTTGGGATAGGAAGGTTGTTGATCTTCTTGAGGGCCATATCTTCGTCGAAGGTGACATCATGACTTATCTCAACTTACCTTTGATCAACCAAATAAATTCTATAACCCTTAGAATTTTCACTGTAGCCCACAAAGATTCCTTTCTTCCATGATCTAACCAATTTGCTTCTTTTCTCTTTCGGCACATGAAAATATACGGGACTTGCAAAAATTCTAAAATGAGAGACATCGGGTTTCTTACCAGTGAACACTTCTTCGGGAGTCTTGGAGTCCAATGCTTGATGAGGGCATTAGTTTTGAACATACACAACGTTATTTGCAGTTTCAGCCCATAGGAACTTCGGAAGTCCTTGATCATGAAGCATGGCACGAACAACTTCTACAATAGTACGATTCTTCCTTTCATCTACACCATTCTGCTCGGGAGTGTATGGCATTGTACTCTCCCTCTTAATGCCAACTTCTCTGCAATAATCTTGGAATTCATTAGATTCATACTCAGGCATACTTGTCACCATCTGTCTCACATTGGGTAGGGCCTTATAATGAAGATGGGCGAACCTCCGATGCCATATTTCAAATTGTAGAGATGTGTCGCAAGACATAGCTCCCAATGGACTTCCTCCAACTTGATACAAAGTGTCAACCCTGAACCCAAGAGTAAAAGAATCTTTAAAATTCCTTTTCCAAATACATACCTTCCCATTTATGAATGCCACCTTGTATCCTTTGTCTTCCATTGTCGACATGGACATCAGGTAGATATAGTACTTCTTGTAAATGAATAGTGCTACCTTGATTCAATTGAAGGGTAACGTTCCCTACTCCCTTCACAGGATAGGTGGCATCGTCTCCAAGGATAATCTCCAAGTTTGTCTCCTTCTCTATCAGATTAGAGAGAGCTTCCTTGTATCCGGTGAAGTGCCTTGAGGCACCACTATCAAATAGCCAATTCCCCGAAGTGTCCATTGGAGAGGTAGTGGAGAGGGCTGATATAAGGTAGTACTCTTTTTGCTTATTGTTAACAACATTTGATTCTTCATACTTAGAATTCTTTGATTTCTTGGAGGGTCGACCATTTCCTTGTTGTCTCGCATTCCTTTTTCGTTTGCCATTGTACTTGCCATTCCTTTGATCGTTGTGATTGAAGTTGCCCCTAGAATGATTCTGATCATCATCATTTGTTGTGCCCCTTCTATTTGGAGACTCCCTTGCATAATGGCCAAACTTATTGCAAACAAAGCACCTGCCCTTCCTTCCTCCCTTAGATCTAGGCTTTCCATTGAAATGACCTATAGACCCTACATTATTCTTCCTCTTGGCATGAGCGGAGAATGCAGTGGGGTTGCTTCTATCAAAAGGCATTTCTTGCTCCACCATTCTTGTTTCTTCTTGAATGCATCTGGACATCAATTCTTCAAACCCTGGAATTCGATCATTATTGAGAATAGTGGTTCTAAATATATACCACTCGGGTGGGAGCCCTCGAAGGGTAGTGATAGTAAGTTCCCTATCAGGAATGACCTCACCAATCGAAAGTAGATCATTCTTGATGTCAATGATCCTTAAGTAGTAGGATTGAATATCCTTGTCCTTGCCCTTCATAATATCCTTCAACTTATTTTTGAGAAATAAAATTTGATTAGTATCACTAACCTTGAACATGCTAATCAACCTGTCATAGATCTCCTTGGAGGTCTTCAATTGGGAGATGTAGGCCACCAGACGCTTGTCAATGGAATCTTTGATAATCTTCTTTGCTTTGACTTCAGCTCTATTATACTTGGTCTTCGCAGCAACCGGTGCATTTGAAGGAGGCTCATGAATTTTACCCTTGACATAATCCAACACTTCTTGTTCTTCCAAGGTCAAATCAAGAACATATTCCATCCATGATAGTCAGATTTTTCACAGAGCTTGTCTTCAGCCGGGAAGTGGGACGAGGAACCCATTGAGCCTTTTGTCCTTGTCCAACTGTCTTTGGTGATTGCTCTTTCACTCTTGCTTGGGCTTTGTCTTCACCTCAGCTCTGATACCATGTTAATTTTAGGTAACAATGGTATGTTTTATGCTTTAGAGCAATTTTACTTCAATTTCTTTATTAGGCCAATATCAATATCCAGTTTAACAATCACATCAACATGATAGTAAAATGCAGATAGAACATAAACGTAAACAGTAGAAGACAAGCCAAGACAAGAGGACAGAAGATGTGGCACCAGCCAGGGACAAACCCTAATATGGGGAAACCCATGATCAATTCTTATTATATTCTTCAATAGTTCAACAGAGAGAGAGATAGTACAATTTACAAATCTGATAATTCAGGACAACAACAAAAGAGCCCTTACCAGAAAAGTCAACGCTGGTCAACAGGGCATAATTCTTCCTCAAATCAGCTTGGTCAAACCCAGTCAACTTCGGCCTCCAACAACAAGTCTAGTCAGCCCAAAGAAGTCTGGAAAAGTCCAGTAAAAAAGGGTCAACAAAAGTCAACCCTGCGGCCAACCCTAGTATAGTCAACACTAGTCAAATAGGAGGTCAGATTGCCTCGATTCTTGTGCCTACATCTATGGCCTGCTAGGATAGAATTCCTCCACCCAAAATCACAACAAAATAGGTCAATGCTTGGTCAACGCAACCCAAAAACAAGCTCTGATATTTTTGGTCAAACCTGTTCAACGCTGAAACAAAAAATGATTATCCTTTCCTTCGCATGTTTGGAGAGAAGCTACCCAGAAATGCATATCCAATCACAAGAGGAGAGAGAGAGATGTGAGATGAGATGATGGTGAAAATGACTTGAGGTCTCCTCCTTTTATATGCAGCGTTAGTTGGGGGTTTGAATGCCTGTTTTGCTTGCTAGCCGGCCTTGACAATCTGTCCATAATATAAATAAATTCACATCTTCATTTGTACATGTCGGAATCAGATGATCTTTAGATCAATCCTACACCTCTTGGAGAGAGGAATCCAAGAAAAATATTAGCTGTCATAAAGAAGATGACCCATGTGGAGTTTGGCCCTAGTTGCGAATTTTAACACCAGCCTAGTAACCAATGTGATCAAATGATAAACCCCTAAAGGAGGGCTGAAATGTTGACCTCATTCATGCATAGGCCTCCAAAGGGAAGGTGATGAAGAGGGCCTCTAAAATCATGATGGAGGGTTTGGCCCCCTTGTCTCTGTGCAAATGATTCCGTGGACCCCCAAATATGGTTTGGGGCACAAACTAGGTCTCATGGCTCTCCATTTGACTAAATCTCTGTCTTTGCTCCAACAATGAGGGAACTAAAGATGGTGCAAGCCCTCTCATGTCTCCAAAGTTGAGATTTACCTTATCTGGGCACTAGATCAATTGCCAAACCATGTGATCACTACTCAGCCGACTGGGGCATGTTGATCCAAGTGCATCATCCCATAAATAATATAGGGCAAAGTGCATAAGCTCTAGTGTGTTCAAGATGCCTATGAATGCAAATAATGCTCTATGAATATCTGAGGACCCATGGCTTTCAATGCAGCACCTGTGGGTGTTAATATGATCCTCTAGTGGACTTGGGCCCGAGTTAATTCTCCCAACCCATAATGAAACCACCTGCCCCAGTGCTACAACCTATACCATTAGGTACATTTGAAAATTTTTGCGTCTAAGTGAACCAAGCTTGCAAGTAATGGGCAATATGACACTTCATACGAGGTTCCTCTTCAAAAATTGGGGCCTTAGTCACATAATGGTGTTACCTCCCTAGGTAAGAATGGCTAAGAGATGACCCAATTAGGCATTTCCAACCCCTCAAGGAAAGTGACATGTCCTTAGTCCTCCCTTTAATCGATAGGTGTCGTGAATTTTGATGGAACAAAGGGGGAAGAAGGGGTCTCAAGGCCAAATGCCATGGTCAAAGGGGTAGCAATGATGAGGAATTCCACATTCTTGGTGTACAAATGTGAGGAGGGAGAAATTGTGGATTGCATGAGTTACCCCGACCTTTGTTTTTCTACCCTTCTTATTGCCTTTTGCTTTTTCTTGCTTTTTCTTTGTATTATTGCCTGGAGCTCTAAGAAATGAGAGTATGCTTTGAATGATGTATAACAATGGTTACCCCTTGAATGGTGGGGCACTTCATTGGCCACTAGGGGTTGGGACATACAAGGGTTCCTTTCCAATGATGTGAGAGGGAAACATTGGCCTCGAAAACTGAGTGATGGCCATAACGATAAGGGTTAGAGCTCATGCTTGGCTTTTGCCCACGTGCTAATGTTAATTTCCTGACCATTCTTTTGCATTTTACAATTTTCTTTCTTTTGTTTCTTGCTCATGGCTCTAATATGTCTTTTCTTTTTCTTTTAGCTACATCAACCTCCCAAGGGAACGTTTCAAGGCTCGAGCCAGATATGTGGAAAAGGGGACAAGGTGTGCTGAATCCCAGTGGACCCATGGTCAAGTGAACCCGGAGAAGGGAGGTGGAATAAGGGCTTGTAATGTATGGAGGAGAGTGATAAGTATGGAAAATGGATAGATGGGACACGCTGTCTCAATCATGGATTACCAAGTAGTGCCCCTTCCAAAAGCAATAAGCCATTAGACGTGGTCTCATTGGACTAGGATAGAAAATTAACCCTCCATTTAAGGTAAGGGAACAAGACTACAATGAAGACCCTTCTTTCTTCCAAGTCACCCTACAATTTATGCCAAATGCCCCAAAATACAAACAAGCATAAGCACTTGAATGCAAGATGAACAATGTACCTTTTGACTAGAAGCCCACCTTCCAACAGGTGAAACTGACAAATGGGCGAGGGGACATATAACTGATGTAGGTGGCAGAGATATGAATGACACGTCACATTGGCAACATGGTGGCTCTTAGGGGTTGCTGCTGCCAGCTGGAAGAGATGAAGAGGAGAAAAAATTCTCTTGGGCGTCACCCACTTTTGGTGGGTAACACAACCTACAAAAATGTCGGAGTGTGAGGGGACTATTGGAATGAGTGCTATGAGGTAAAGGGAGGCAGGGTGGCGGGCAAGGTCGATAGGTAAGGAAAGAAGCCATGGTGCGAGGATGGAGAGATAGAATTTGATAGGGAGATTGAGGGGTGTGAGGGACGAAGTGGGAGAGAATGGAGGCGTACGGGTTTTTATGAGGGGTCAAAAATGCTGTTGAAGATGTAGAGCTAGTTGGGGAGGGGAGGACTGAGGGAGTCTCGGAGAGGAGTTTCCATGGATGTAGGCCCACATAGGAGACATGACAGAGGTCTTGAGTCTCATATATAAGATTTGGGAACTATCAATGTTAAAAGAGAGAATGTCATAATGATGAATGGGAGTTGGCATTACTTTAACACTCTTTGTTAACTATAACTCTATGCAATCTCAACAACTCATAATAGAAAAATAGTGCCAATCTTGGTTGGATTTGTAAGGAATAAGATTATAAAAGCAATTGACGATGGGAAATTAGTACCATTCTTTTCCAAATGTAGTAGGCACAAAAATATAAGATATATAGAGCACATAGTGTTGATCATTCAAATATATTAGACAAAAGGATATATAATATGAGCTTGCAATGGAGCAAACAATGCTAATTATTTGTAAATTTCTTAGTGACAAGAATATGATAACAAGTTACAACAACGATTAGTGGCCTGAGATTTATATAGGCAAGCAACTGATGCCATATTGAGGCTTTTAGTTATGCTGATTTACAATTAGTACATCATCATGTCACCATATCATGATTATAGATTGTTAGTTTTTTATGGATATGGTAGCATCAGAGCAGTGTTCTAGTCTGTAAGGTGTCAGAGAGGCTAAGAAACACAAGATCTCCAAAACCCGAAAAAGGTTTCAAGAGAAAACACTTAGAAACCTCTCAATTAAATTAATTGATCAATGATTAAAAAATTCCTAAGTCTAACTTGGGAAATTGATTAATTAATGGGTATTAATTGAGGAAATTGATTTTTCTCTAGAGACTTTTGGAAAAAGTGATTACGGTGTCTAAGACGAACTGAGCCATTTATCATGATTAGATCTTGGTTGTTGATGCTTTAGTGAGAGATTATAAGAGCAAGTCAAAGGGGCTTGGAGAAGACACATCAAATAGCAAGTGAGCAAGGAAGATCAAATTCCCCAATTCATAGTATTAAGAGAGGGTGCAGTTCGAGCCAAGGAAGAGACAATAGCAAGGATTATAGCTGTGAGAATTTTTGGAGAAATTCTTAGGAGGTTTTCTAGTTTTCCAGAGACAAGGAAGGAAGGCCGAATTATCCTATAGGGAGATTGTGTTCTCCAGTGCGCGTCGCCCAATTTTCCAATGCGAGTTGCTGGAAGGAGGATCGATTCATCAACTAGGGCTCAAGTCTATTCTTGGGAGGCCGAGAGAATTGTTTCCAGAGGGAAAGGAAGGCAATACGACTCATCTAGAGGTGCTCCGGAGGTAGAACAAATTTTTGCCAACAAGTAGTGTGCATTTCCAGTCCAACATTGCGAATTAGTTGGGAAGTGTGAGTTTGCCAGAGAGGCCAAATCGAGTAGTTGTGAGGGTAAAGGATTTTCCCAGTGTATTTCCAATGACGTTAAATTGCCGGACAATTGCCAGTCAGGCATCCAATTGTAATTCACTATATTTGTTGCATAATAATAAAGCCCTCATCTGTTGCACCGGTTTTCCCTTTGGGGTTTTTCCGGGGACAATTGTCCAAAAACAATGATGTTAATTTTATTTTGTGTGTGTGCATCTATTTCTCAATTGTTGGTTATATTTCCGTAACATATTTTTATTGATGAAGAATTGCAGTGTGAATTATTCACTATTTGCCTTTAATAATAATGTAAGACAAATAAACCATTAAATTTAGGAGAATAATATCTAGTTTCTGTAGTTCAAGGATTTTTTACACAGATTACCTTCCCAAGGAACACCATGAAATCTTGTCATGAAAAGATAAGTGCTATTTTATTTCGTAGGGGTGACTCTAATTTGTAGGATAACTCATATAAACATCATAAAAACAAAATATAGCATCATAAGTCATCTTGCATGCACTATAAGGGCTGACATCATCCTTATTTATTGCTGTTACATACATCTAACAACTTTAAAACCCTATTGTTTGCATTAATCCTAGTCTCTATTTGAAATCCTTGGTTCCTTTCTTGTTGATGATCATTTTTAGGATTTTTCTAGGACTGCTATATGCCATTGCATGCCCTAATAAAGAACATCAATCAAACCCTAACTTATAGCAGCCTTGTCATAGGCCTCAAGGAGCTTGAACGCTAGTCTTGAATATTTTGGTCATTTTAGGCCTTGCCAAATCTTTAATCTATTTGTAGACCTCTAAAATAAACCATCTTGAGCCATAGTATTAGAATACCTTGTAGGTGACATAGGGAAGCATCCCTTATGGTGAAATTTCACTAAAGAACAGGGGATTGGTTGTTGATTTGACATTGGGCAACCAATCCCTTGTTGCCCCTGTAGTGTTTGACCCATGTGTCAGTGAGGCATGCAGTAGGCCCATGCTATATTTTGCAAAGAGGAAATAGGGGCCTTAGGGATAAATAATGGAGATAAAACTGCCATGTCATAGCCCAATCAATTCGTAGTCACAACCACATCATTCTAGGTGCCACCCCCTTCTTAAAATACATAGACTTAAAATAGAAAATGCTAAATGTATGAGGTGATCCCAAATGGTAGGGAATATCTAGTAGTGAAAGGATAATGGTCATATGTGCCGCTAATAATGTATGGAAGAGGGTCAAATGATGGCCTGAGTTGTAAGTCCTGATGAACTATTGAGTGCAATGTGCCCCAACATCTGCCTTGAAGCACAGCCAATGAGTATCCTAGTTAATGACTCTCCTCAATTTTCAGCCATGTTAGGTACTCATGTACAACATAAATGAAAGATAAAGTGAGATAAAGAAGGAAAACATCTTGGGAAGAAAAGTCCCCCTCTTATGTCAATAATTTCAGCTGCTAAGCAACTGTGTTCTTCATTCGTAAGAGCTCTTGCAAAGCTAAGAATCTCCGTTGAGTGAGAGTCTTAGTGAAGGTGTCCATAGTCTACTCAAAAGGACAATAGAGCATATGAATAACTCCTATGTGGATTTGTTCTCTGATGTAGTGCATTTGAACCTCAATGTGCTTGGTTTGTTTTCTTTGAATCAGGTCTCTACAAAACTTGAGTGTACTTTGGTTATCATGGCATATAAACGTAGGAAGCTGAATTTTTACACCAAGCTCTATCAGAAAGCGTTGCAACCAAATGGCCCTAGTAACAATGTTTGTTGTACCTACATACTTTTTGCTTGTTGATGAAAGGGAAATAGCTGCTTGTTTCTTTCTCGACCAACTTATAGGACCAAAACCAAGGTAGAGAACAAATCGTGATGTCAAGTTGCGATACGTGCTATCTCTAGCCCAATCTGAGTTTATATAACCAACAAGCCATAGCTAATAGTGCCCTCGACATATCTAAGAATTCTATTACTTTCTTTCTAGTGTAGCTCATGTGGCTCTTTCATGTACCTGGAAACTGCTCTAACGACATAGGAGATGTTTGGTCTAGAATATGTACAATATATTCAATGAGTAAATTAGTTTTTCTGAAAAATTGTTGAATAAAAATACACTAGTATTCTAACTTAAATAATTTGTAACGAAAATTTAATTAGAAAATCAATCACAAACACAACAATTTTTTTCTCCCTCCAAATTCTCCTTCACTTTTATTACTGAAGAAAATTAAGGGCTTGCTTAGTAGGGAAAATGACCCCCAAAGAATACATAGAAAATACAACAAAATAGAACCTAAAATTTTCTCCCCCGTGGAAATTTTGGCCTCCTGAAAAATTCAGCCCCTAGAAACATGGCTTCTCCAATGTGTAATCGACCTCAGTTTTCCTAGCTTTGTACGACCCACTATGCACTCGAGGAAACTCACCCTTCACCTAGGTCATACAAGTCCCTTGTGCAAGCCTCTAGCTGGAAGTCTCGGTCTCCTCTGTCCAAGATCTTGGCCTCTTCTGAATTCTTCTCATTAAAATTTCCTTGCTAGACACTTTTTTTCTCTTCAATCTTGAGCAACTTTATTAAAATTGAATCATTGATTGAACCGGTAGACCCCTGAACTTGACATCGGTTAGAACTAGACCAAAACTAGTAAAAAAATCAGACCAAAAAACTGGTCAACCAAAAAATGCAGAAAATATTCAAATTTAAAAGAAAACATATATATTCATGTGCAGCCATATTAATGCATACCATTAATATGCAAAAGTTCTCATTTATATAGCAAGGAAGAGTGCATATAACCAAATTAGTACTTAGTGCAATACATCTCTGAACCAAAAATACATCAACAAATAGGCTCTAGAGTCTAGACGGCCTCTAGTGTTAAAAAGAAATCACGCTACAACGAATACCTACATATCATGAAAATCATTGCATAAATTGGGATCCTTATCATCAATATGACCCTCTTAGCATTAAAAAAGCTTCAAATGTCAAATCAAGATTTTATGTGAGTGAGGGTACATTTTTACTAGGGCCATGATAGAGGAGTTCAACAACCAATGCCACTAACATGAAGGTACATAGAGGGCTTGGTGCTCTTAATTAAATGCTAGTTCCATATCGTTGCACACAATAGAATCCCATGGAAACATTGTAATCCCCCCAATCCCGAAATCCTAAAAACTCGTAAGTACGTTGGATTTTAATTGGGATCTAAAATTCTACTTTCTCCATATGAAATCTAGTGAGGTCAGAACCACTCTCAAATATCCTGAGTCAGTTAATGGTAATGTTAAAAATTTAAGTAAAAAGATGAAATGAATATTAGGCTGCCCCACTTATAAATTATTGTTTTCTTTAAAACAAAATTACGATTGGAGGATCCTTGGTTACATTGTACAAAACCGGTTGGTTTCATACAAAACCAACTAGTTCAGTGAGAAAATACTTGTTTGGTACCAAATTGGCCGGTTCCGTATAAGAACCAACTGTGTTGTTATTGAATCGACCTTTTTGAGTTCTGTGGCACCGGTTGGACCAATTTAGGCATCAAAATGGTTGGGCTGGTCAGTTCCACTTAGTCCAATATGGTTTCGATAAAATTGGTCTTGAGTCTCTCACTCCTCTTGAGAAATTCGCTCTCTTGATGAAATCCTTGTGTATTCTACCTCTCCCTTAGGGTTCTTTTATACTTTCTCATTGAGCTAGATCCCTAACCGTAGATCACTTAAGTGATTTATGGCTAGGATTAGATCCTAAGCTTCACTTGGGATCAACGGTAGACATTAGATCTAACACATTAACTTGGGATCAACAGTAGACATTAGATCTAACACATTAACTTGGGATCAACGGTAGACATTATATCTAACACATTAAAGTGAATTAATTCACCTTTTGTTACAAAACCTTAGCCCAATAGCCAACATTAATTAATTAGTTAATCAAGGTGCTTTTCCTAAGTTAGACTTAGGAAAGAATCATAAAAGTCACTTAGTAAATTAAGCAAGTACCTAAAGAGGCTTTTGGACATCTTCTGTATTGAATTTCCACGATCTTGGGTCTAGGTTAGAATCTTAAAATCTCTGATGCTACCAAACCAAGAATCTCAACAAGAACTACTTTACATGGTGGAAAACGCAAAGCAGTAAATCCCATGTACACAAGTATACACAATTTTTAACAAAATTGTACAATAATGTACAACCCCAATCTTCGTTATATTAAACCAAATCTGAATAATACAACAGTTTATGGTATATAAGATACAATGACAAATATGTTGCGTGGGCTCGATGTCGTATCTTGTCCTGCCGGTCCTTCGCTTTCATACTGCGTGTTGAAGAATCTAGGGCAATTAGGTGTAGTGTGATTCTTCTTTGACTTGATAACAATTTGTCGAGTCTTTTTACTTTTTTCTTGTTAGCTTAATCTTCTTCTTCTTCTTATTAATGCATGTGTGTGTACTTCATCATATTGCTACCAATAACATAAGAACAAGAACACAAGATATTGGCTCTCTTCCAGGGCCAAAAACTCTCTTCTCTTGAGAGGAAAGCCATTTAGTAAGTTTCTCTTATTGAAGCTTCTTATTGATCAATGCCAAACCCTAGACCCTCAACTAGGATATCCTGGAAGCACAAGTCAAGTCTTTCCTCTTTTCTGCGCTATGTTTCCCGGCACATGGACTTCCTCCTTTCGGCAGTTTGCTCCCCAGCACTTCGTTCTTTTCTTCATTGCTTTGTCTAGAGATAGACCTCAACTATGTTAGCTTCTTGATGAGATATTCTTCTTCCTTACTTCAAGATGTTCTTCACTCAAGGAGACACCCTTCTCGAGACTCTTCTTGAAGTATAGGTGTATCATTGTACAACTGCCCTAGTTTTCCCACGTGTTGGTACATACCCTAGAGAATTAGGGTCCCTTTCCTTCGCTAGAGAGAGAGGTTTCTTCGCTTTACTTGGGTGGCCTTGGAGGCCTAGTTTCAAGCCCAAAGAATACTAGTTTATGGACTGTTTGTCCTTGCTGTCATATCCGTAGACTTGACCTTCCTTTCTTCGCATGCGTGACTGTTTCTAGCCCTAGAAACAATCCTCTTCACTTTGGTTCTCTTGCTCCTTCCTTCGCTGCAATAGGAGACCTCTTCTTCATCCTTTGTTACCCTTTCTCTTGCCTCCTTTCTTCACAGATTTCAGAGATGCTACATTGACGTTGAGAGGGAGTGGACAACCTCTATATATAGAGGTATGTCCCTCCTTTAGGCCGACTTGAGGCCAACTTGCTGTCCTTAGGCCGATTTGACTATTTCTTCATTATTTTGCTGCTTGAAGGCTTTCATTGCAAGGAGATGACTTTGACTTTTCTTGGAGGTATTCCTTTGACCTTTATATCATTTTATACAGTGTAACATGCCTTCAAAGGGTCTTACATAAATACATTGACTCTGACTTCCTAGAAGCACTTAAACATGTGCTTGACCTTCTTTAATGAGCAAGAAACTCATTGACAAATATCATAAAAATAATTTCTCTTTTCTTGAATAAATACAAATATCAAAGACACATTTATGAAGACCGAATCTAGTTACACTTTCTTCAGCACTCCCTCTTAACTAGGGAGGTATTCATAAATCATTACAAGGTGTTTGACTATTTTTCAATCTTGAAGAATTCACATAAGAGAAACCGGATTTGCAATCCATTTGTTATAACATCATATCAATCAACCTAAGTAACCTAACACGGGGATTCGAGATTCGTAGGATACAGGGATTCGAGTGTCGGATTTAGACACGTTGACCCCTCGGAACAGGACACGTAGGATTCATTATATATAATATATATATATAATATATTAATATATATATAAAAATTAGATATTTGTTACATAAATTCTCATTGATGATAAAAATTCATTGATTTCAAATATAGATCTTCATCTAGATGTTAGTTTTACTGTTTACAAAGTAAGTAACATTATAGCATCTTTGAATTTATAGGTTCCTTTTCACCGGATTCGAATCTGGTTTTAGAATTTAGAATTTATGATTCATTGATTTATGCTAGTTGGGTGTGACACCGATGATTATCAAAGGAGGGTTTATTACGAGCATATCGATCAAAATACCTTGGAAAGCACTGACAGCTGAAAATTGTGAGATTAATGTGGTGGACTTTGAGTTGGTTCTTGTTCCATGAACTGAGTTCAAAACATCCAGTAGTTCTGAAGAATGTTCTACTTCAGAAGTGTACCCCAACGTGTCTCCTTCTCAGAGCAGGTAGAGGGTTGTGGTATCCATGTAAATGGGGGTTCCACCTATCTTGGTGTTCAAGATGGGGTTAAGATGATTGCCAAGATGGTGGAAAGGTTGCTGCTTGGTCTCCATGTTAAAATAAAAAATCTTATTGTTGCATTTGAGCAGGCAACAAAGACTTGTAGTACAAACTTGGGGGTTGAAAGCAGCTATCAGTCTCAAAGCATTCTTGTCCTTCGAGTGCTCCAAACGGAATATGGAATAGATGTGTCTGGAGATGCTTGTGAAACTGCTCGCCTTCATCAAGATGATATAACAGGACTTGTTATGTTGACAAAATTTATAAACTTTAATGGTGTAAGTGTTGATCTCTATGATGTGATAGACAAGGATGCAAAACCAAGATGTTTGATAATCACCAGTGTCACACCCAACTTGAATTTATAGTTTCCTTTTCTCCAGGATTCAAATCCGATTTTCGGGACATGTTGTGTCCTAATGGGACATGACCCGGATTCGAGCGTGTCCCGTTAGGACACGACATGTCCCGAATTTAGGATTCGAATTAGGTTGAATCGTGTCTGATTCGTAGGATTCAGACACTTGAGGAAAATCCAACGAATCCGGTTTCATAGCAATCAGCATTGGCATAGTGCAAGGCCTTGACTAACAACTCCATCTCATCATGAGACCATGGGCTACAATGCTGACAAGACCAATGATTTATAGACACCTTCATCATTGTCTCTCAAGGTACATATCCACCCGAGTGTTCACTGAGTATGACCTTCTAGTACTATTCTTGTGTTGGGTTCCCAACCCTCAAAGAATATTGGTCCTCTTGCCTACTCGTCTTGGATGCCCTACACATACTCAAAGAGTATTGGATGCCAGATGATTACCCAATCCTCCTGTTGTCGCACAGATTGTCACGACAACGCTTAGACCGGGGGTTGTCACCCTGATCCCCGATCTCTCCGTTTAAGCCGTCTCCCGAGGCTAAGAGGGGTAGACCCTATGGGATAAAGGATGACCAATTGTGGACCAGTTGGGTTGGGAGACACAGCAAGGCAATTTAGCACTTGATTGATTTAGAAATTAATGTACCAAGGCCTTATGGAGTTAATGATTAAATGATTATTTATTAAATGCCGCAGAAATATGAACCTTGTAAAACAATCATTTATCATCAGATATCCCAAGCGATACAAGCTATTCAATAAACGCACAATGCTTTATCAATGATCCAGCAATTAAACTTCAAAAAATCAAATGCTTTAAATGACCATAAAATTTACATGCTGACCAGCTACCGCTTTCACATAGCTAACTTCAAATAAACATTAAGTGCATTTAACTATAGAGAAATGGAACATAGAGACACCAAAAATGAATTTTCAATTTTTAGTTAATCTTTTCATTTTATTTTATTTTATTT